>OZ030029.1:8146391-8248042 GCA_964023405.1 Apodemus agrarius | reverse complement strand
CCCTCAGCTTCTCATTTCTATATAACCCTGACATTTCCACTATGAGCTGCCTTGGTTCTCTCTTCTCTTCTCTTCTCTTCTCTTCTCTTCTCTCTTCTCTTCTCTTCTCTTCTCTTCTCTTCTCTTCTCTTCTCTTCTCTTCTCTTCTCTTCTCTTCTCCCCCTCCCTCTCTCCCCTCCCCTCCCTCCCTCCCTCCCTCCCTCCCTCCTTCCCTCCCTGCCTCTCTCTCTCTCTCTCTCTCTCTCTCTCTCTCTCTCTCTCTCTCTCTCTCTGTCTCTCCTCATGGCCAAACCAAGTCTGCTAGTAGGACTTCAACCTCCAGCCTCCAGATCAATTCAGTCATGCTGTGCTCTATCCACAAAGGCTCCTGGCCCTTAGGCAAACAGCCATATTCTCCAGAGCAGCAGTGCCTGGAAAATGCCTCAATGTCCTTGACCAAGTTACAGAATGATCTACTTTGGAGAGAAGGACCATACTTGTTATGACCATCAAGTATGCAACAAAAAAAAAAAAATAAGTTCCATAAAATGAACTGAAAGACAAGTCCCAGTTTCCTGTCTCTCTCAGGCACAATTACTTCCTTCTCCTGAAAAAATTTGCTCCTGGGCTTTTCCCAGACAGAAATGGAGCTCAGGCTCTTCAAGTTAGGCAGAGATCTACAGGTGGAGTGAGTCTTATTCTGCCTCTACTCCCAGAGATCACATGATAAACAGTGGCCAGGCAGGGAATTAGGACAAGGGGGAGGTCACTGGAGCCTCCCTTCCCTTCCATCTGCATTAACACTTGGACTATGGACTGAGCCACACCCCCATTTATGCCCTGAAAAGACTCATTTATTTGTTGGTTTCTCTTTAGGCAGAAGTTTGCTTTCTCTTTTCATTTATTCTCTGCTGGTGAGTCTTGAAAATACTTATGTCAGCCTTTGGAGCTGGTTATACATTGACCTGCACCTCTCTCTCTCTCTCTCTCTCTCTCTCTCTCTCTCTCTCTCTCTCTCTCTCTCACACACACACACACACACACACACACACACACACACACACACACACCATCCATATATTGATGTCTCCGTGCCTTAGAGAGTGACTATATTTGGAGCCCTCACAGAGGTGAGTAAGTTCAGGGGAGGCCCTGAGGGTGGCCCCTGATCATTCTGGCTGGCATCTTTTTTTAAGAAGAGATAATCCTGAACATGCAAAAACACACCAAAGATACACATGCACAGAGGATGACCCTGAGGCCAAGCAGCCGAAGAAACCATATGCAGGGGCAGAAGCTTCAGGGAAAAGCATTGATCCTGGCCTTGAGGCCTCCAGAACTGTCAGCAGCATACGTTTCTGTTGTTCAAGCCCCTCACGTTGTGGTATCTGTTCTGGCAAACTAAAGCAGAGCCTGGAACAGAATTCAAAACTCTTTATCCTCTGTTGAAACACACTTCTGAGCCTGGCAGATTTCTGCTGCCCTTGAAACGTAGGATACTCTTTTCTAAGTCTTCAGAGTCAGACATCAGCCTTTGGGCCCTCTTCTCCCCACACTCCGGATGCATGGCGCCTTCCTCCAGCCACGTTTACCTTTCCTGGGTATCTGTCCTACCCAGATCATCTCTGATCCATGAGACTCCGGACTCTGGGAATGGGGGTGGGATATTTTTCAGACATACCTTGCACTAAACAGGGTTCTTCACAGGAAAAGAACCAGCAGGTGTGGTGTGGTGTGGTGTGGTGTGGTGTGGTGTGGTGTGGTGTGGTGTGGTGTGGTATGTGTGTTTGTATATACACTTCCTGTAGATCAGTGGTTCCCAACCACCCTAATGGCATGACCCTTTAATACAGTTCCTCAGGATGTGATACCCCCCACAACCATAACATTATTTTCATTGCCACTTCATAACTGTAATTTTGCAGCTGAGTGGTGTCTCAGTTCCTAAGAGCGATGGAAATATAGTTGAGAACTGATGCTCAGGTATAACAGGAAATAAGAGCTTGGAGTGTTCAAGATATGAAAAGCCCAGTAGATAGGCTAGAGACTGAAAACAAGAGCTGCAAGTTATGTCCAAGACCATCTGCTGGATTCTTTCTTGCTCTGGGGAGGTCAGACTTCTGGTTAGGACATCCACTGCATGTTGAGACTTACCCAGGTTGTGGAAGGTGACCCACCCAAGTCATGGAAGGTGACCTGTTTTGCTTGGGATGCCTTGATCGCAGTGTTACTCTCACCCTGAAATGTCTTCATACACAAAGCGTTAGATGCATGTGAGGGACTGTGAGGTCTATTGGCTGTAATAGCTTCAGGTGTCAACTTGCCACACCTGGGAAGACCGAACCACAACTGAGAAAGCACTTCCTCCAGATGACCTGTGGCATGTCCGTGGGACTTTAGCGAATTGCTAATTGATTTTGGAGGGCCCGTCCCCTATGGGCAGTCCTGTCCTGGTCAGGTGAGTCTTGGCTTTATAAGAAAATCTGATGGCAAGCCAGGGAAGTGTGCCAGTAAGTAGTTGTCCTCCATGGTTTCAACCTCTGTTCCTCCTTGAGTTCCCACCTGATGTCCCTTAGTGACGGTTTGTGACCTGGGAGTGGTAGAGTGAAATACACCCTTTCCTCTCCAAGTTCCTTTTGGTCTTCATCATAGTGAAAGAAACCCAACTGGAACAATCACACATGGGGGGGGGGCAAAGTCAACAGTATTGTTTACTATTTCTCAAAATAACTACAAGAAAAAAATCTGTACTCCATATTGTAGAATGGAGTCTGTACATAGGTGTTAGTCAATAGCATTGCACCTATACACTGTTAATATTTGTTCTGAGTTAAGCCTTCGCCAGACCAGAAGCCCTGGGCGAGTATTAGGTGATACAGGCAGACAATAACTTAACTTAGTGTTTCAGCACTTCACTAAGCACCTAGCTCAGAAATCCACAGACTAGGGGAAGAATAGAAGAGATAATGAAACTGGCACAGACATCATGTTTCACAAACGTGGCTTACCACCTATGGGAGGGTTAAGACTGAACTCCAGAGTAACGGATTGTCTTTGCTCTACACATACACACACACACACAAATACAAACAAACACACAAAAAAACCACACACAGACACACACACATATACAGACACACAAGATACACAAACATACACACACAGATATAAACACACACATAAACACACACAAACACACACAGAGACATACACTTACACACAAACGCACACAAATATACACAGACACACAACAAACACACACAGACACACAAACATACACATACATACACAGATACACATACAACTAACACACAGACATACACACAGAGTCACAGACACACACACACTTACACACAAACACACAAATACACACAGATACACACATACAAACATACACAGATACACACACAAATACACACGGACACACAGAGGCACACACAGGCACATACAAACACATACAAATATAAAGAGATACACACACACACACACACACACACACACACACACTTCTCCGCATATAATCCTCTGGCTGGAGAAGACGTGTCAGGCAGGTTTTAGGGTGTTAACCCGCTGCCTTCTTGGACTGCCAGGTCTCAGAATGAGGAACAACTTTAAAGCTCCAGTTCCACCACTGCCCATTGGCATTCGCGATGACAGTCATTATGAATTCCAGCTCTCTGGTTATAATACCACCAAAACGACAAGTAAACAAGAAGATGGATATAATAATTAGCTTGATTTAATCATTCGACATTGTTTACACATATCAAATCATCATACTGTGTCCATGAATATATGCAATCATGACATGTGAGTTTAAGATAATAACGGGCTGGAGGTATGCACAGCGGCGCTGTGCTTACTGAGCCTGCACAAAGTTCTACTCCAGAACCACAAAAACAGTAACAATGTTGATATAAAATTTAAATGTTAAATTAACAGACTCACCCACACTAATAAATCGCCAAATATCTGGTCATTGTGATTCAGATAGATGACAGACAAAACTAAGACCTCACAGGTTTTCATTCAACTAAACTGGCTTACCATGTCCTCAATAAACAAGGGAGAACTGCAAAGTCTGGTGCAGCGGCTACTGTCCAGAGGGGCCTGCTGGGCCTCGGAAACGGCGCAAGACCAAGTGAGGTATAAGGGAAAATACACAGCAGAACTGTATACTTAGAATGTAAACCTTTGGTCCCAACACCATCCTTCCATGGCTGCTGTCAGAAAACCAGGAATCAAGCATTTATGGTGCTTCCAAATTATCACTTTCAGATGAAATCAATACAAAATTACTCATGTCACGACTTTTTTTTGGTTTTGTTTTGAGTTTTTTCCTTTGGTGGTGGTTGTTGTTGTTGTTGTTGTTGTTGTTGTTGTTTGGAACAGGGTTCCTCTGGTTGCCCTGGAACTTGCTCAGTAGACCAGGCTGGCCTCAAACTCAGAGAGATCCACCTGCCTCTGCTTCTGCCTCTGCCTCTCTGTCTCTCTGTGTGTCTCTCTGCCTCTCTGCCTTTCTGCCTCTGCCTCTGCCTCTCTGCTGGCATTAAAGAAATGCACCACCACTGCCCAGCTCCATTCAGGTAATATTAAATGCACATGACAGACTTTACTATTCCAATGACCTTGGACATCTTCAAGGTTGTGACTGTATTGGGTAAAAATAAATGACACTATTAAACTGACCTCACTATCTGAGACATCTTTATGTGACTAATGAAACATTTTAAAATAAATAAATCTTTAGGTCGGAGCAAGCAGGGCTGACCAGAAGGAGCAGAAGTCCTGAATTCAAATGCCCAAAAACCATCAGTACAGCTACAATTCACTCATATACATAAAATAAATAAATAAATCTTTTTAAAAAATTTTTTAAAACACATCATGAATGACTCCTGCCTCTTGTGTTGTTTTTTGTTTATTTGTTTGTTTGTTTGTTGTTTTTCGCGACAGGGTTTCTCTGTGTAGCTCTGGCTATCCTGGAACTCACTCTGTAGACCAGGCTGGCCTCGAACTCAGAAATCTGCCTGCCTCTGCCTCCCAAGTGCTGGGTCTTGTGTTGTTTTTACTTGCCCGTGATATCCTCGGATGTGACAAATGTGTTCCTTCTTTGGAACTTTAGCACCTGATATTCCTTTTACTCTAACATGGTTCTGCAGAGAGCTGCACATAGCTTTCTTTACTTCATTAATGGTTTTGATTAAATACCAGATTATCAGCCCACAATTCCCTCCTCTCTCCCTGATCCTGCTTTCCACCATAAGACTATGGCATGCTAATGTTTTACTGCTTGTTGTCTGTCTTTCCAGGGGTGAGTAGGGGTATGTATCTGTGAAAACTGAAGCTTTCATCTAACGTATTCATTTCAACATTAAGAACACTGCCTGGCAGCTGCTGATACAATGGGCATTCAATAAATACTGGATATCTAAGTCAGGGTTTCTATCACTTTGAAGAAGACCCCATGACCACAGCAGCCCTTATAAAGAAGAACATTTAATTGATGCTAGTTTGCAGTTTTCAAAGGATAAGTCTGGCAGGGAGACATGGGGCTAGAGAAGGAGCTGAGAGTTCTACATCTTAATCTGCAGGCAGCAGCAGAAGACTGTGTACCACCCGGGCACAACTTGGGCATAGGATCCCTCAAAGCCTGTCCCCATAGTGATACACTTCCACCAGCAAGGCCATTCCTGTGCCAATAAGGCCACACCCCCTAATAGTGACACTCCCTATGGGTCTATGGGTGCCATTTTTACTCAAACCACTACATTAGACAAGAAGTCATAAATGATTTCACTCAGACATGATTCAGAATGTTATACTGACTAATTAATACAGAAAATGTGGTATATTTACACAATGGAATACTACTACAATTAAAAACAATGAATTCATGAAATTCTTAGGCAAATGGTTGGAACTGGAAAATATCATCCTAAGTGAGGTAACCCAATCACAAAAGAACACTCATGGAATGCAGTCACTGATAAGTGGATATTAGCACAGAAGCTCTGAATACCCAAGACACAATTCACAGATCAAATGATTCCCAAGAAGAAGGAAGTAGAGGGCCCTGGCCCTGGAAAGGCTTGATGCAGCAATGTAGGGGATTACCAGGACAGAAAAGTGGGAGGGGGTGATTGGGAAATGGGCTTATGGGACTTATGGGGAGGGGGGACCGGGAAAGGGGAAATCATTTGGAATGTAAACGAAGAATATAGAAAAAATAAGATAGATAATTGTATATTTGATGTGTGGGGGGCTTCTTCCTATACTTCTTGCTCTTTTTCAAGGCCGCATTATTTCATTTTGGCAGGTTTTACATGCTAGCTTTCAAGGTTTATCAACCCCATTAGCCAATTTCCAGACCAGGCTCCTTAGCCGTCAAAAAACCAGTGGCTTCAAATCCTGGTTGCCCTTTTGCCACTCAAAGATCTGTTTTTCTTCCATGGATAATTGTTTAAAATCTACTCTTTCAAGCTGGCAGAAGAAAAACACCAATAATTGCTGTTTCAATAAGTGCAAAAGCAGGAAATATGACCAATTTTGCTCAGTTCATTTAACCCCTAATCAACTGTCAAGCAAAACATCCTTCCCAGCTGACAGGTCTGGTTAGCAAAGAGCCTCCTCTCTCTGAACCCCTACTGCACTGTAAGTAAACCTCAGGGAAAAAGATAACTGCTTCCCACTATACAGGAGAACAGCAGCTCTTCACCTTACACTGCAGCTGCATGTCCTTCCGGCTGTATGTCCTTCCGTGCTGAGTCCTCTGGAGCTGTTGGCCTCAACTTTTAAATTGTATTCTCTTCTTTGTTTTTTTTTTTAATAATTTTTTTCACTTTTCTTTTATGTGTTATTGGTCTTCTGCCTGAATGTAAGTCTGTGAGGCTGTCAGATTCTGGAGTTCCAGAGAGTTGTGAGCTGTCATGTGGGTGCTGGGAATTGAACCCGGGACCTCTGGAAGAGCAGTCTGCACCCTTGCCTGCTGAGCCATCTCTCTGGCACACCTTTGTATTCTCTTAACTATGAAGATATCTGATATTTCAGGCATCAATCTTCTTTTGCTTTCTTTTCTCAAAATCATACTGTTTTCTTTTACTCTATGTTGAATCACCACGTTTTAAAGAAATTCTCAAACCACCAAGAGCCTCCGTTTTCCTTCTAGAAAATAATGGGGGTAATATCTACATTATTGTCCAATCGCTATTTATATCACTCTTAAATAAACAGGGAGACGAAGGGAACTGTTCACTAGATCATAGAGAAATTAGACATACGACCATTGGGATGTTGAAAAATAGAGCTTAACTCATAAATTAAAACAGTACTAATACTAAACTTTCTCTGACCGACATGGAAAGGTCATATAGGTGCTGCAGAAATGGCTTAGCAGTTAAGAGTGCTCAGTGTGCTTCCAGAGAACTGAAGTTAGCACCCACAGCTAGCTGCTCATAATTGCCTGTAAATTCAGCTCCAGGGGGTCCAAAGGCCCTTCTGGTTTCCTTGAGCACCTACATCCGTGCCACAAACACCCCAAATGCATAAAAACATAAAATCATAAAACATAATACACAGACTGGAGAGATGACTCAGCAGTTAAGAGGTCCCAAGCTCAATTCCCAGCGACCACTTGGTAGCTCACAACTGTAGGTCGCGTGTCTATCTCGCCAGCAAGAATGACACGAGACAGTCAGGATCCTTCCACAGACGTTTATTGCGGGGTTGATTGTAGAGGCGAAAGACCATGAAAAAAGGAATGGTGCGTCTTAAATAAGCCTAGGCTAGACGTGTTTCTACCTGATTGGTGCACGCCTCATTAGCATGCTCCGGGACTGAGCTGCGACCCGCCAAACCTCTACCTGCGCATGCGCAGTAGGGTGCGGAGTGGAGTAAACAACAGCACATTGCTGATTCATCATAGGAAATGGGCGCCATCTTGTAATGGCGAATGTGGCTTCTTACACACAACCATCTGTAGTGGGATCTGATGCCTTTTTCTGGGGTGCCTAACGACAGCTATGGTGTACTTGCATAAATAAAATAAATAAATAAATCTTAAAAAAACACAGAAGAAAACATAATATACCAGCCAAAGATTAGTAAGATTAAAAAAAGAAGCCCAGGACAAAACGGCAACCAACAAAGTGGGAAAAGATCTTCACCAACCCCACATCCGACAGAGGGCTAATATCCAATATATACAAAGAACTCAAGAAGTTTGACCCCAAAGAACCAAATAACCCTATCAAAAAATGGGGTACAGAGCTAAACAAAGAATTTTCACCAGAAGAAATTCGGATAGCCGAGAAACACCTTAAGAGATGTTCAACATCATTAGTCATCAGGGAAATGCAAATCAAAACAACCCTGAGATTCCACCTCACACCAGTCAGAATGGCTAAGATTAAAAACTCAAGAGACAACAAGTGCTGGCGAGGATGTGGAGAAAAGAGGAACACTCCTCCACTGTTGGTGGGATTGCAAAATGGTAAAACTGCTCTGGAAATCAGTTTGGCGGTTCCTCAGAAAATTGGGCATGTCACTTCCAGAGGACCCTGGCATACCACTCCTGGGTATATACCCAGAGGACTCTCCTGCATACAGTAAAGACACATGCTCCACAATGTTCATAGCAGCCTTGTTTATAATAGCCAGAAATTGGAAGGAGCCCAAATATCCCTCAAAGGAGGAATGGATACAGAAAATGTGGTATATTTATACAATGAAATACTACTCAGCAATTAAAAATAATGAATTCATACAATTTGTAGGTAAATGATTAGATCTGGAAAATATCATCCTAAGTGAGCTAACCCAATCACAAAAGAATACACATGAAATGCAATCACTGATAAGTGGATATTAATGACCCCAGAAGCCCTAAATACTCAAGGCACAATTAGCAAGTCAAATGATTCTCAAGAAGAAAGGAGAGGACCCTGGGCCTGAAAAGATTAGATCTAGTTTTGTAGACCCAGAACAGAGAAATCGTGGGGGGGGGGTGATTGGGGAATAGTTGGGGGGGAGAGGAATTATGGGACGTATGGTGGGGGGGAACTGGGAAAGGGGAAAGCCTTTGTAATGTAAACAAAGAATATAGAAAATAAAAATTAAAAAAAATTGTGCCCTTGAGCCTTGAGGACTTATGGGACGTATGGTGGTGGGGGGAGGGGGGACTGGGAAAGGGGAAAGCCTTTGGAATGTAAACAAAGAATATAGAAAATAAAAATTAAAAAAAAATTGCCTTGAGCCCTAAATACTCAGGGCACAATTAGCAAGTCAAATGATTCCCAAGAAGAAGAAAGGAGAGGACCCTGGGCCTGAAAAGATTGGATCCAGTTTTGTAGACCCAGAACAGAGAAATCGTGTGGGGGGGGTGATTGGGGAATAGTTGGGGGGGAGAGGAATTATGGGACGTATGGTGGGGGGAACTGGGAAAGGGGAAAGCCTTTGGAATGTAAACATAGAATATAGAAAATAAAAATTTGAATAAAAAAAGAGAAAAAAAAAAGAACAGTACTCATGACAGGAAAAAAAAAAAGTTACCTAGAAACATGGTGGGGAAATTTAACAAATAATAAATAAATAAATAAATAAATAAATAAATAAATAAAAAGCCCAAACAATGCATCAAAGCATGAGACATTTAAAATAACAATAATAAACTTCAATATTCCCTTTGAGTTCATTTCATGTTGCAGCTACTGCTAAGCACGGAGCCTGCCCTTGAGTGTGGTTTATATGCCCAGTGAGACTCCAATGGAGAAAACTAAATTTTCTTTGCACGTAGTTGTGAAGTGGAGATAAGTTCTCAGTTAGGAACAGGTGCTCCTGTCCACTCCCTTCCCTCAATGTCCCCCCCCCCATCTCGCTGGAACACCTGAGGCCCTGTGCATACTGCCACAGTCTCTGGGAATTCACTGGGAAGCTTTTGAAAGACAGATTAGTGCTTACTGAAAGGAGCTGGCTTGTCTGGGATAGCCCCGGGTTACCTCCTGCCTTCAAATGTGAGGGCCTGATGTCTTGCGCTGACCAACCTCTTGGGTCATGCATTACTAAGGCCAAACACAGAGTGCCAATTTACTGAGGACTGTAAGAAGGAAAGCCAGGTCGGGGGGAGGCTTGGAACCCTCCCTGGGTACTTAGCCCAACCTGGGACCTTCTTGTTGGTATTATACTTAGAGTCGGAAGTCCAAACATCCTCTCTCTCTCTCTCTCTCTCTCTCTCTCTCTCTCTCTCTCTCTCTCTCTTAGAAACTTAGTTCACTTCACTTTTCTTGTATAAAAATCCTTATGTGATAGCCACAGCTAGAGACGGGGTCCTCTGAACAGAGAGACTCTTGTGTGCATTTTCAAAAGATGATCAGTGAATTCCTGAGGAGACTTGGTGAACCCAATCTCTCTCCAGAAGTCAGGAGGTCAGGTAGCTGTCGGTCTTGGAGAGGGTATCAAAGGTGGCCTTGGCAAAGCTGCCCAGGGTGGCAGGGCAGCCCCTGGCTGATCTGTTGCCAGCCGTCATCAGGAGCTTCTTGGGCACAGGAGCAGAGACAATGCCAGTGCCTCTGGGGACAGGGATGAGACGTGCCAGCACAGAGTCACAGCGGCCTGTCACCTTGTGTGGAACAGTGTGGGCCTGGCCCATCCATAGAACTATTCCTTGCTTCAAAGGATGCCGAGTCTGTCACTATCTGATGTTTCCAAACTATTGTCAGTCCATCTAGGTGGTCACAGCTAGCCCTACTTAAAAATAAATGAATACAATAAACTGAACTCTGAAGATGTCCAAGGATGTACTTCCTCCTCATAGTTTTAAAATTCTTTGCCAGATTTCCTGGTCTCCTCTCTGTGTTGGACATTCAGTTATTTTTAGCAATACACAGTAAGGACTACATTTCTATTCTTGCTCTTTTTTCTTTCTGGGGCAGGGTATGAAGAATAAAATGCTGGGTGTTGTTTTAAATGTTTTAATTTAGTTTTTCTATACCACATTTTGAAATTTTAAAATAGAGAGAAGATGCTCTTTCACTGAGATCCATCACGAGCACACAGTGCTTATGCACCTTTTTAACTTTTTCTCTTCCTACTAAAGTTACTTTTGATTAAGTTATTGATCTACAGCTGGCTACATTTCAGATAGACATACAGGAAAAAAGGAATACCTTGTCAAAGTGGGCAGATCTTTTTTTTTTCCCTTTCAGCTATCCTTGTATGAGAGGAAATCAGTCACTGATAGCCCAACAGTGCCAACCCAAGTAATGCATTGACTTCATTACGTAAAGACTAAGGTTAAGTAAAGAGGTTTCTTTGGCATCTTTGAGAGCAGGAAGAAGGGGCTACTGCACCAATGTTGACTTAACTAACCGCTTCCTACCCTGGAACCACGGCCTTTGGTCTGGCCTCCCCAGATCCCCCATTTTCTGTCCAAGCATCCTTCCTTTTCTGTGCGTGTTTCAGCCTTACCTCCAAGTTCTTCCGCGTCTTCTCTGCAAACAGCCCCTTTTAAAAGAGGTGCAGTGAGGGACCCTAGACCCACCTCCTCCTCCTCCTCCTCCTCCTCCTCCTCCTCCTCATCATCATCATCATCATCATCATCATCAGCAGCAGCAGCAGCAGCAGCACTGTCTAGATTAGATCCTTATAAGTACTCGGAGATTTTTGGCAAAAGAATTAACAAAGCTGGGTACACGCATTTAATCCCAGCACTCGGGAGGCAGAGGCAGACATATCTCTGAGTTCAAGGCCAGCTTGGTCTACAAAGCAACTTCTAGTACAGCCAGGGCTAGACAAAGACACCCTGTCTCGAAAAAAATTCTTCTTTTTTATTAATTAATTAATAAAAATTTTTTAATTTTAATTTAAAGAGGTGTGCTCCAACAATAAATTTTGAATAACATTGAAGTCTGAAGCTAATAAGCCTGGCTCCCCAAGAGAAAAAAGAACCTCTGAGTGAGGGAGATTCAAGAGAGGTCTAATGATTTCTGCTACTGAGCAAAACATTTTTGAAATGTTTTCATCTATTCGACCAGAATTCATAAAAATGTATCCTAAGGACAGTTTTAATACAAGTTTTTTGGACAAAGTTAAGAATTTTTCTTGCTGAGCTGTAAGATAAAATACTGCTTGCTGCTGCTGCTCAGACTGAGGTCTTTTTACACGGGTCTTAAAACAACTCTCCCTCCCCTCCATGCTACGCTGCAAGAGCCAGCTCTGCCGCCAATACATTTAGGAACTGTGTTTCTCTCTCTCTCTCTCTCTCTCTCTCTCTCTCTCTCTCTCTCTCTCTCTCTCTCTCTCTCTCAAGATTTAGAAAGGCCCCTGATGTTTAACTATGCCTAACCTAAATTTCCTAACTCAGAAATCTTTTTTAAAATATCTATCTATATTTTATAAACTATACAATGCAGAATCTTATTCTAAAGCCATCCAGGCAATCCCTGCATGATTTTAAATAGCTTTTGTACAGCGTTTATTAGCCATCAAGATCCTGGAAGTACCTGTTTTTAGAACCAGTTGATGTAACTGGCAGGGAATGTCACACGTTCTAAAATACCACCTTCCCTTCTGCCTTTGTCAGCAGAGACACCCTTCTTTAGTTCCAGGCGGCAATTGCCCAGTCAGCTGGAAACATCCATCTAACTTAGATCTCTCTGTGGACAGGGACCCAAGCTTCAGCAAGTGGTGCCTACACAAAAATCACTAGGCTATAAAACCCAGGAGAGGCATTTCAAGCCCTAGCCGCACTTGGGCAACCACTTGGCTCTTTGTTTGTGGTCCTTTTATCTGGCCTGGAACACAATCCTAAGTGCCACTGGGGTGCCACCAGCAAGACCCTGAAAACCACACTCCAAAGACAGAAAAAGTAGAAATCCAGAAGGAGCTTGGGATCGTGGCAGGCCTTCCGGGTCTTCACAAATTTCTTTGAGGAAAGCAAGCTTCTTCCTTACTTAATCCATTGCCAAGTGTCCTTTTGAATATTTTAATAAATCTTGACACTGCATTTCACATGCCCTAGGCTAGTCTCGAACTATGTAGCTGAGGATGTTCCTCTATCTCCCAAGGTTCTTGCTGAGATAACAGACGTGGGCCACCACAGCCAAAAACTTTCCTTTCACTTTTAACCAAGCATATTCCTCAGCAGGAGTCACATTTGTAAAAGCAATTTGCATAATTTTTATCTTGCATTATGATGAGTTAAAATTTTTAACTCATTTTTAATTTTTTTAATTTTATGTGTATGAATGTTTTACGCATATGGATGTTATGCATATACCTGCTTAAACATCTGTACTGCATGCACCCCTGTTACCAGAGGAGGCCAGAAGAGGGCTTCAGATCACCTGGATTTACAGTTACGATGTGGGTGCTGGGATGGAAAACACCCCCACCCCCCCACCCTCCACCCCCCCACCCCCTCACCCCCCCACAAGAGCAAGCAGTGATGCTTAACCACTGAGCCATCTCCCCCGGCCCCTGCCACCACTTACCCATCTTGTTCTTTTTATTATTATTATTGATGTGTGAATCAATAAAAATGCATGTACTTAACAAATCTCATAAATGTTATGCTGTGTTTTCAGAACACTAATTAGAACTAAATGTACAATCTGCAGCGATTTGTCAAAGCCTAAATACTGACTGGAGTTTCTAAAAATGTCCATTTTGTCTTTTAGCAGTCGCTTCCTACAAATTGTGTGGTAGTAAACTTTGCATATAAGTTACATAAATAAAAGCAATTTTGGGGAGTGAGAATTTTAGTCACCCTTTGTTAAAAACAAAACAAAAAACAAACAAACAAAACTCTACAACTTCACTCAAACACCATAATCTTGGAATGGAAAGCCAGGATCCTGATCAATAACTTTAAGTTCTACTCTGATCTCTCTGCTTGAAGGGAAAAAAAACCAACTTTCTCCTCCCTCCTAACTAGCCCAGGGAAAGCTGGGAAAGAGCTCTTTCCCACACAGAAAAATGAAGGATAAACTCATTACAGACTGTCATTTTGAAGGTACTGTTATTTTTCGTCTTCTTTAGACAGAGGTGGCTGACTGGGAAGGGAGATGAGGCGAGAACAGGAGGGTGCTATCTCAGAGCACTCTCAAGAGTCTACTGAAGATGGCTGCTTTGCCGGCATTCCAAATTGACCTGCAATTCTCAAAGACAACAGAGGAGTTGAAATTTTCAGCTGAGGAAAGAAAATGATGAAGAGAGACTCCAGGCTCATCTAGGAAGTTTCACCTGATTGATAACCCCTTACTCCCCCCCCCCAAAATCAAGCTCAATTCTGGAAATCTCTATACAATTATTTCTTCATGATTACAAGTGGAATCTTACTGAATTGTACAACCATGCCAGTTAAGAACCTTCTAAATAATCTACACTATCAAGGGTAATACACAAGATAAATTAGGAAACTGCCTCATAGCTTTGCATGGGAAAAAACAAAAAAAAAAACAACAAACAACAACAACTCCTTTAGGGTCATGCCTAAAATAGAACCAGGGAGTTATCAAACTTTGTGTAATTGTGACTAGTTAGCGCCACAGACCATCAAAGATACCCAAGACACTATATGGCTAAAATATGTAACTTTGAAAGGATTACCACAAAATAGAAAATACAGGCCAAGTATACAGACAAAAGAAATTCTCCATTCAAGTAACAGCCAAGGGGCCTTAGGATCCTAAAGGCTTAAACAAAACTGTGGTAGTTTAACCTTCATAAAACAGGCAAACCCATGCTTAAATCTCTGTCCTATCCACGACACCACCTCTGAGATCTAACCATGCTTTTACATAACCTACCTATGCTTCAGATTCCTCCGTGAATTGGATGACCTGTAGCTCAAGGTTGCTTGAAAAGATTAAATACAATAACATATGTGAACCCCTTATTTATGGAGCCTCATTAAAGTGTCTGATCAATAACTCTCTGTGCATGCTCATTAAAACAGGAGTCTCTGCAACTGCAGGAAAAAACCTTCCCAGGGATTGGTGAAGTGCTGAGTCCAACAGAAAAAGGGCAGAAGGAGTACTAATAATAGTGTCTTGATTTGCATTTCTATGGCTACAATGCCGAAAAGCAAGCTGGGAGGAAGGGGGTGTATTTGGCTTGCACTTCCATGTGCCTGCTCATCGGCAGAGGAAGGTAGAACAGGAACTCAGGAACAATTCCTGGAGACAGGAGCTAATGCAGAGACCATGGAAGAGTGCTGCTTGCTTGCTTGCTCCTCAAGGTTTGCTCAGCTTGCCTTCTTTCTTTTCTTCTTTTCTTTTTTTTCTTAAAGATTTATTTTTTTATTTTATATATATACATGTATATGTGTATATATATATATATATATATATATATATATGTGTGTGTGTGTGTGTGTGTGTGTGTGTGTGTGTGTGTGTATAATATGAGTACACCATTGCTCTCTTCAGACACACCAGAAGAGGGCACTGAATCCCATTGTAGATGGTTGTGAGCCACCATGTGGTTGCTGTAATTGAACTCAGGACCTCTGGAATAGCAGTTGGTGCTCTTAACAGCTAAGCCATCTCTCCAGCCTCCTCAGCCTGCTTTTTATAGAATGCAGGACGAGCAGCCCAGAGATAGAACCATCCATCCAGCATGAACTGGGCCCTCTATCATCAAATGCTAATTAAGAAAATGCCTGACAGCTGAATCTCATGAGGTGTTTTCTCGGTTGAGGTTTCCTCCTCTCTGATGAACTCTAGTGCGTGTCATGTTGACGTAAAAGGAGCCAGGACAGATACGGTCTGGCATGGCTTCAACGCCAGGAACCGGGAATGCATAGGGCATGCTTTGGAATGGATAATCCCGGGTGAGCTAACAGTAGTTTTTCACTTTTAAAAAAAAATGAATAACAAAGCAAAGGACATGAGCAGCAAATTCACAAATTAGGAGGGAAAAAAACTAGAAAGCAAACATATTGGAAGATATTCAAAGCATGCTGATTTAAACACAGTGGTAGAAAGGCTGGCTCAAGATGGTGGCTTAAGCCACATTTTAATTAACTAATTCCCTTAACTCCAAACCCCACAGATTACTGGACTGACAAAAAGGCATCATCGGTGCTGGAAAGGCTGTGAAAATCTTAAACTCTGATGATCTTATCAAAGGGGGGGGGAGCCAAAAGAATGTGCAGAAAAACATCATTACAGCCAGTCATGCTGACTCCTCAGGAGGCTGTCCCACGGAACTGCTGGAAGAGGTGGGCTGATGGCCAGAAGGTCCCCAGGGGGTTGTTATCAATGGGTTTAAAATGTCCCCTGAAGGTTCCTATGTTCCTATGTTTTTGGCCTCCAGCTGGTATTTCCATCTGGGGACAGTCTACAAATTTTGCATGAGGCTTAGTTAGAAGTAGGGCACTAGGGATGGGGGGATTGCCTTTTAGGGTTCTACCTGGTCTTGAGTCCCTTACAAACTCCTCCTGCACAATGAGCCTGGAAATGGGGAGAGCCAAATGGACCATCTACTCTGATCCAATAAGCCAAAATTAAACCCTTCTTTCCCCTTGAAGTGGTTTATGTTTTGAGTATTGTCAGCGAGACAAAGGCTACTTAATATGGTAACGGAGGCATCCCAGAATCTCACTAGCTCAGTGTGAGATATTCATTTCCCCTATTTGCCTCATGAGCAGTAGGCAGGAGGATGAGGTGATGTTGCACATCACCTTCCCTGCTAAAGAACATTCTGCCATGTTCCACTATGACTCTAAGTATTCCCCTGGCAGGCACAAAAATGTGAAGAGCAGAGTCACCCCTAGACTGCTGTGAGAGGGACCCTGTTCGAAGCTATCCCCTTCAGAGCTCCCTTGGAGCATCTTCTTCGACAGTAAAGTCTGCCATCTGATTCAGCCTATGGACAGTAGGGTCGTCTATACCAGGAAAGTCAAGCCATGATCCTACATGGTTCATGGCCACCAAAACTCCCCACACTGAAATCCTCAATGGTGCCTTCCATTATTTAAGAACAAATGCTCCAAGGCTGAAGTGTGGCCCAGGCAGGACACCTCAGGGCAGGACTGACTCCTGGTGGGTTTTCCATTTCAGTTCATTTCAGGGTATTCTGCAGTCATCTGTAAATTTATAGTTTGATGGACCTTGGGAATATTTAGAACTTCCTTTTATCATATATTTTATATGCAGTTTAGATTGCAGTACTGCCCAGTGCAGAAAACTGTTTATTGAGGCCTCTGGCTCTCTATGCTTTCTTTAGGATAGCTTATGTTACTCTTTTTTCCTTTTTTCTTTTCTTTTCTTTCTTTCTTTTCTTTTCTTTTTGTTTTGTTTGTTTGTTTGGTTGGTTGGTTGGTTTGGTTTGGTTTGGTTTTTTTGTAGACAAGGTTTTTCTGTGTAGCCCTGGCTGTCCTGGACCTCACTCTGTAGATCAGACAGACCTCAAAGTCAGAAATCTGCCTGCCTACTGTCTGAAAACATACTTTTCTTCTCCAGTGATACATCTGCTGTTAATCCAACCCAATCTTTCACCTCAGAAGGGTGTTTTCATCTTTAAAAGCCCACTTGAGTCTTAAATATCTGTGCATAAATACATATACGTGAATATATTCATATATCTTCAATTTCTCTTCCAACTTCACTCTCCCCCACACCTCCTTGAACATACGGTGCATCTTCAGAGTATATATTCTTCTGTTATTTACTTCAACTTTCTTGTTTGTCTTATTATTTCAATAAGGTGGAATGCTTTTCTAGCATGTTAAAATGTTACTTAGCGTCAGCTGGATGGGTCCGAGGTTTGTCTCTGAGCTTTGCTAGGGTATATTCAAAGCAGTCCTTAGTCAAAAGCAGATTTAGACCCACCACTAAGGGAACATTGAAGTTTCTACCTAATCTTTTCAGTATGCCTGGTGGGACCAAGAGCTACTACCAATCTTATATGTGCTGTAATTGTTGCTCTTCTTGCTGCTTTCTGATATTTGTTTTTCTGATCTCATGGAAACACACATACAAATCAATGCTCAACCCAAACCTCTGCAGTAGTACAGGACTGGAATATCCTTCTGTTGTTCTCCTTCCCTTCTTCTCTTCCCCTCTCTATCCCTCACCATATCCTATCCTTTCTCCTCTCTCTTCCTCTCCTTCCTCCCTTCTTCTCAAGCTCCATTTGTGAGGTACTCAGTGTAGAGGGATTTAAATCCAGCAACATGACTGCTTTAGCAAGGGATCATATCCAAAAACCTTCTAGGTCTATGTGATCTGACTGGAATGACACACCTTTAATCCTTCTAGCTGGAATATAGACACATCATTAGTACACACCTTTAATCCCAAACAATAAAGGTAAAGTTAGTTTGTAGGAGGTAGCCATGTTTGAAAGCGATATCTAATTAAGAGGCAGACAAAGTGATGAATCAGAGAAAGATTTGACAGAATGAGTCAGAAATAGGATATGCCCAACTCTCACCAAGACCTGTCAGAAAGAGAGGCTACTTAAGAGCAGCTCGGAGTAAATCAGGATGGAGGGCAGGTCAGTGAGTGCAGTTGAATTTAAGCAATGCAGTCAGTGTAGTTCAGTTTATGTAATTCAGAGGCAGCTTTTCTAAACAGACCAATTCAGTGAGAAGCCAAGAGAAGTCTGTTGGAATCAGTCAGCTTGGAGAAGAGTTTTGAGCCAGAACAGTTGAGATAAACCAGCCAACTAGAATTCAAAAAGAACTAGAAAAGATAAAGTTATTCAGCAGAGAGCCTGCAAGAGGACAATTACATCTGGCAAATAAACATGACTTCAAAACTAAGACTTTGTCTTCCCCAACCGCAGTCTCTACCTTTTCACTTGACATTGCTGTTTCAAGAGCTTAGAGAGTACTTACCTTCCTGCATCCTACATGTAACAATAAAGATTGCAAACTTTAAAACACTAGACAGAAGTCAAAATAGGAAATACAAGTTCCCTTAACTATGCAAAAAGAGAAGAAAGCAAATGATATGTTATTAACCAGAGAAAGTTATTATATTAATTAAAAAGCAATATACTATTTAAAAGAGATTTTGGAAAACAAAAAAGAAAAATGCTTCCAAATTAAAAATGAGATTGTAGGGCTGGAGAGGAAGCTCAGTTATTAGGGTAGTTGGTTGTTGTCCCAGGGGACCCAGATCGAATTTTAAGCATCCATGTGATGACTCATTACCAATCCATAACTCCAGGCCCAGTGTACTCCCTTCTGGCCTCTTTGGGTAGGCACTGGACATGCATGTCACTCAGACACACATGCAGGCAAACCACCTATATGCATAAAATCAAAATGCAATCTTAAGAAGAGGAGGCAAGAAGTACAGGAGGAGGAACAGAAATAAGAGGGGACCATAATAAGAACTGAAGAAATTCTCAGTGGGTTTCAAGAATCACACACACACACATACATACTCACTCACAGAGAAAGACAGAAATTTGAAGAGAGAGAGAAAAAATGTTATAGAACATAAGATTAAAAATATAAAAATAGGACACTGAAATCCAGGAAATCCAATGTCTTCATGATAGAAGTCCACATAGAAAGCAAAAGAAGGGACATTATCAATAAAGTATGCCAGAAGTTATCCCATAACACATATCACATATCACATAGCAAATGCACATGATTCCAACTGTATGCATTATGTGACTGGATGCTAGTGGTTCTCAACCCTTGTAACTCTGTGACCCTTTAATATGGTTCCTCATGTTTCAGTGATCCCCCACCACCATAAAATTATTTCCTTGCTACTTCATAACTGTATTGCTACTGTTGTGAATTTTAATGTAAATACCTGATATGATTCTCCAGTGGGGTTGTGATCCACAGGTTGAGAACAACTGGACCAGAGGAAGAAGAATGGAAGATAGTCATTCCCAAATAAGAAGGTTGACAGCAATTATATATTTTTCAAAAACCCAAAAGTTTCAAGTGACAGTAAATTCACTATGCTAATTCAATGATTTTTACAGTCCTCATACAATAAGTAGGGAAGGTAAAGTTGACACAGTTGAACAAAGTTGCTCCTAATCTTAAGAGTTAAAAGTAATGGACCAAGAGTAATCCTCAGTCTCCTGGCTTGAAATTTGTTCCTTGCTCTATTGTCTCGTACATTTGACCTCTTCCCACCTTGCTATCCTGGTACTTGGGTCAAGTGATGCATCTGGAGTTATGATGATGGGGCTACATTCTCAGTTACCTGGACAAAATATGAAAAGTATGAGGCACATAGCAGAAGTCCTTGCATACAGTAAGTGGTCAGTGATTGTTACTGATGATATTAATGCCAATGAGAATAAAAATGAGTTGAAACACTACTCAACTGAGTGTTAGGCATGGAGAAATGAATCCAAGAGCACTGGCCAATGGAAACGGACAGCATCAGGAACCTCTGAGGACTAGTAGAGGTTTACACAGGACACTATGGCAGCAGAGAGAAGAAACATTTAGAAGGGGGCTGGCTAGATGTAGATAAAGGAATTTTCCTGGAGATGTACAATTGTGGCACAGGATTTTCCCTGTCCAATTACATTAGTGCAGAGGAGGTCTGTGATTGGACAGGGAAAAGGGAGGCGGAGCAAATCACTGCAGAGACAGAGAGCAGAGTAGGGCTGAAGGAAGATGCCTGCGGACCTGTACCACCTGGTGTTTTCCAGTCACACGTAGCTATGATTTCACAAGGGATAAAGATTTTATCATTATCAATTGGCTCTGAAATTATTGTATTGGTATCTTGTATATTACTGATACATAAATCTGGTTGGTTAATTAAGCATTAAGAGTCCTGGTTCTACCAGGATACTGAGTATTGTGATGTGATGGCTGACTGTGGGGTACACCATAGCAAGAGGAACTTGGGAGAGCCCCCTCTGGAGAGTTGGCCTGGTGGGAGCCCTGTGGTCTGGCATGGCCAGAGTTGGTGAGTTCTTTTTTTTTTTTTAATTTTTATTTTCTATATTCTATGTTTACATTCCAAAGGCTTTCCCCTTTCCCAGTTCGCCCCCACCATACGTCCCATAATTCCTCTCCCCCCAACTATTCCCCAATCATTCCCTCTCCCCCCACGGTTTCTCTACTAAACTGGATCCAACCTTTACAGGCCCAGGGTCCACTCCTTTCTTCTTCTTGGGAATCATTTGACTTGCTAATTGTGTCTTGAGTATTTAGGGCTTCTGGGCTCATTAATATCCACTTATCAGTGATTGCATTTCATGTGTATTCTTTTGTGATTGGGTTAACTCAGGATGATATTTTCCAGGTTTAACCATTTACCTAAAAATTGCATGAATTCATTATTTTTAATTGCTGAGTAGTATTCCATTGTATAAATATAGCACATTTTCTGTATCCATTCCTCCTTTGAGGGATATTTGGGCTCCTTCCAATTTCTGGCTATTATAAACAAGGCTGCTATAAACATTGTGGAGCAGGTGTCTTTATTGTATGCAGGGGAATCCTCTGGGTATATGCCCAGGAGTGGTATGCCAGGGTCCTCTGGAAGTGACATGCCCAATTTTCTGATGAACCGCCAAACTGATTTCCAGAGCGGTTTTACCATTTTGCAATCCCACCAACAGTGGAGGGATTTCTCCACATCCTCGCCAGCACTTGTTGTCTCTTGAGTTTTTAATCTTAGCCATTCTGACTGGTGTGAGGTGGAATCTCAGGGTTGTTTTGATTTGCATTTCCCTGATGACTAATGATGTTGAACATCTCTTAAGGTGTTTCTCGGCTATCCGAATTTCTTCTGGTGAAAATTCTTTGTTTAGCTCTGTACCCCATTTTTTGATAGGGTTATTTGGTTCTTTGGGGTCAAACTTCTTGAGTTCTTTGTATATATTGGATATTAGCCCTCTGTAGGATGTGGGGTTGGTGAAGATTTTTTTCCCACTTTGTTGGTTGCCGTTCTGTCCTTCTGACAGTGTCCTTTGCCTTGCAGAAACTTTGTAATTTTATGAGGTCCCATTTGTCAATTCTTGATCTTAGGGCGTAAGCTATTGGTGTTCTGTTCAGGAACTTTCCCCCTGTGCCCATGTCCTCCAGGGTCTTCCCAAGTTTCTTTTCTAATAGTTTCAGTGTGTCTGGTTTTATGTGGAGGTCTTTGATCCACTTGGAGTTGATCTTAGTGCAAAGAGATAAGAGTGTGTCAATTGACATTCTTCTGCATGTTGACCTCCAGTTGAACCAGCACCATTTGTTGAAAAGGCTATCTTTATTCCACTGGATGGTAGTGGCTCCTTTATCAAAGATCAAGTGACCATAAGTCTGTGGGTTAATTTCTGGGTCTTCAATCCTATTCCATTGATATACTTGCCTGTTGCTGTACCAATACCATGCAGTTTTTAACACAATTGCTCTGTAGTACTGCTTAAGGTCAGGGATATTGATTCCCCCAGAAGTCCTTTTATTGTTGAGAATAGTTTTAGCTATCCTGGGTTTTTTGTTGCTCCAGATGAATTTGAGAATTGCTCTTTCTAGATCTATGAAGAATTGAGTTGGGATTTTGATGGGGATCGCATTGAATCTGTAGATTGCTTTTGGCAAGATGGCCATTTTTACTATATTGATCCTGTCAATCCAGGAGCAAGAAATATTTTTCCATCTTCTGAGGTCTTCTTCGATTTCTTTCTTCAAGGACTTGAAGTTCCTGTCATACAGATCTTTTGCTTGTTTGGTTAGAGTTACTCCAAGGTACTTTATGTTGTATGTGGCTATTGTGAAGGGTGTTATTTCTCTAACTTCTTTCTCAGCCTGCTTGTCCTTTGAGTACAAGAAGGCTCCTGATTTGCTTGAGTTAACTTTATAACCAGCCACTTTGCTGAAGTTGTTTATCAGCTGTAGAATTCTCTGGTGGAGTTTTTTGGGTCGCTTAAGTAAACTATCATATCGTCTGCAAATAATGATAGTTTGACTTCTTCCTTTCCAATTTGTATCCCTTTGACTTCCTTATGTTGTCTAATTGCTCTCACTAGAACTTCAAGTACTATATTGCAAAGATATGGAGAGAGAGGACAGCCTTGTCTAGTCCCTGATTTTAGTGGGATTGCTTCAAGTTTCTCTCCATTTATTTTGATGTTGGCTACTGGTTTGCTATAGATTGCTTTTACTATGTTTTGGTATGGGCCTTGAATTCCTGCTCTTTCCAAGACCTTTAGCATGAAAGGATGCTGAATTTTGTCAAATGCTTTTTCAGCATCTAATGAGATGACGATGTGGTTTTGTTATTTTAGTTTGTTTATGTAGTGGATTACATTGATGGATTTCCGTATATTGAACCATCCCTGCATCCCTGAGATGAAGCCTACTTGATCGTGGTGAATGATCGTTTTGAAGTGCTCTTGAATTCGGTTGGCAAGAATTTTATTTAGTATTTTTGCATCGATATTCATAAGAGAAATTGGCCTTTAGTTCTCTTTCTTTGTTGGATCTTTTTGTGGTTTAGGTATTAGTGTAATTGTGGCTTCGAAGAATGAGTTGGGCAGTGTCTTTTCTGTCTCTATTTTGTGGAATAGTTTGAAAAGTATTGGTGTTAAGTCTTCTTTGAAGGTCTGGTAGAATTCTGCACTAAAACCATCTGGTCCCGTACTTTTTTTGGTTGGGAGGCTTTCTATAACCCCTTCTATTTCTTTAGGGGTTATGGGACTATTTAGTTGATCTACTTGATGCTGATTTAATTTTGGTATTTGGTATCTGTCTAGGAAATTGTCCATTTCCTCCAGATTATCCAGTTGTTTTGAGTATAGACCTTTGTAGTAGGATCTGATGATCTTTTGAATTTCCTCAGTTTCTGTTGTTATGTCTCCCTTTTCATTTCTAATTTTGTTAATTTGTATACTGTCTCTGTGTCCTTTGGTTAGTCTGGCTAAGGGTTTATCTATCTTGTTGATTTTCTCAAAGAACCAGCTCCTGGTTTTGGTGATTCTTTATATGGTTTTCTTTGTTTCTACTTGATTGATTTCAGCCCTGAGTTTGATGATTTCCTGTCTTCTACTCCTCCTGGGTGAATTAACTTCTTTTTCTTCCAGGGCTTTAAGGTGTGCCGTTAAGTTGCTAGTGTATGCTCTCTCCAGTTTCTTTTTGGATGCACTTAGAGCTATGAGTTTTCCTCTTAGCACTGCTTTCATTGTGTCCCATAGATTTGGGTAGGTTGTACCTTCATTTTCATTGAATTCTAAAAAGTCTTTGATTTCTTTTTTTATTTCTTCCTTGACCAAGGTGTCATTGAGTAGAGTATTGTTCAGTTTCCATGTGTATGTGGGCTTTCTGTTGTTTTTATTGCTATTGAAGACCAGTCTTACTCCATGGTGATCTGATAGGAGGCATGGGATTAGCTCGATCTTCTTATATTTGTTGACATTTGTCTTATGATTAGTTTTGGAGAAGGTACCATGCGGTGCTGAGAAAAAGGTATATTCTTTAGATTTAGGATGAAATGTTCTATATATATCTGTTAAATCCAATTGGTCCAAAGTTTCAATTAATTTCACTGTGTCCCTGTTTAGTTTCTGCTTTCCTGATCGGTCCATTGAGGAGATTGGAGTGTTGAAGTCACCCACAATTATTGTGTTAGGTGTAATGTGTGCTTTAAGCTTTAGTAAGGTTTCTTTTACGAATGAGGGTGCCCTTGCATTTGGAGCATAGATGTTCAGTATTGAGAGCTCTTCTTGGTGGATTTTCCCTTTGGCCAGCAAGAAGTGACCTTCTGAGTCTCTTTTGATGACTTTAGGTTGGAAGTCAATTTTATCTGATATTAGAATGACTACTCCAGCTTGTTTCCTGAGACCATTTGCTTGTAAAATTTTCTTCCAGCCTTTTACTCTAAGGCAGTGTTTGTCTTTAACACTGAGATGTGTTTACTGTATGCAGCAAAATGTAGGGTCCTGTTTCCGTATCCAGTCTGTTAATCTATGTCTTTTTATTGGGGAATTGAGTCCATTGATGTTAAGCGATATTAAGGAATAGTAATTATTACCTCCAGACATTTTTGAAATTATATTTAATTATTTATTTATATTCGAGAGGTTATCTTCTTTCAGGTTTGATAAGAGGAGGTTTCTATCTTGCTTCTTCCTGGGTATAGTTTCCATCCTTGTCTTGGTGTTTTCCCCCTATTATCCTTTGTAGGGCTGGATTTGTGGAAAGATATCATGCAAATTTGGTTTTGTCATGGAATACCTTGATGTCTCCATCTATGGCGATTGAGAGTTTTGCTGGGTAAAGTAGTTTTGGCTGAAGTTTGTGTTCTCTTAGAGTTTGCATGATATCTGCCTACGATCTTCTATCTTTCATGGTCTCAGGTGAGAATTCTGGTGTTATTCTGATAGGTCTTCCTTTATATGTTACTTGGCCTTTTTCTCTTGCTGCCTTTAATATTCTTTCTTTGTTTAGTACATTTGGAGTTTTGATTATTATGTGTTGCAATGTATTTCTGTTCTGGTCCAGTCTGTTTGGGGGTCTATAGGCTTCTTGTATATTCATGGGCATCTCTCTCTTTAGGTTGGGGAAGTTTCCTTCCATAATTTTGTAGAAGATATTTGCTGGCCCTTTAACTTGTACATCTTCACTCTCGTCTATACCTATAATCCTTAGGTTTGGTCTTCTCATTGTGTCCTGGATTTACTGGATGTTTTGGGTTACAACCTTTTTGCATTTAGTATTTTCTTTGACTGTTGAATCAATGGTTCCTATGGTATCTTCAGCTTCTGAGATTCTGTCTTCTATCTCTTGTATTCTATTGTTGATATTTGCATCTATGGCCCCTGATTTCTTCCCAAGGTTTTCTATCTCCAATGTTGTCTCCCTCTGTGATTTCTTAGTTGTTTCTACTTCTGTTTTTAGTGCCTGGATGGATATGCTCAGATCTTTCGCTTGCTTGATTGTGATTTCGTGTATTTCTTTAATAGATTTTTGTGTTTCTTCTTTCATAGCTTCTACTTGTTGGCCCACGTTCTTCTGTATTTCTTTGTGATTTTTGTCTTTCCTCCTTATTGTCTTCTTCTTCTTTTTGATCCATCTTCTCCTGAATTTCTTGAAGTGATTTTTGTATTTGCCTCGTAAAGCCTTCTAACTTTTGATCCATTTTCTCCTCTATTTCTTTATGAGATTTTTCTATGTGTTCAGCTACCAGCATCCTGACCAGTGATTTTATATCCAAGTCTTGTTTTTCTGGTGTTTTGGGGTATCCAGGGCTTCCTGTTGTTGGTGAACTGGGTTCAGATGCTGTCATGTTGCCTTGATTTCTGTTAGTAACGTTCCTTCGTTTTCCTTTTGCTATCTGGTTATTTCTGGTGTTAGTTGGCCTTGTTGTCACTGGCTGGTGTTTGAATCTCCCGTGAGGCTGGGCTCACCTGTTGTTTCTCTACTGGTGATTATGCGTGACTGCTGCTCTAAGGGATCACGAGCTGGCTGCCACCCGCTGCCTCGGTGCAAGGCCTGAGGGCACAGGGAAGTCCCGCAGAGCCTCGGCGGGCGGAGCTGGGCCTGCCTGGCGGTGAGAGACTAGCAGATCCCCTCGTGACGGTAGCCCCGATGGAGTCTATCTCGGTAGGTTCATTTTTTAATATTTTCCATAACACAGTTGAATTAGGAAGAACATATAAAAATAATAGTAGAAATAAAGGGAAGGACAATACGATACCAAGAACATAATATTACTGTGGTAAAAGATAAAGGAATTAAGAACCAAGATCTTTTAAACAGGTGAAGGATAACTATTGTAATACCTCAGTGGTTGAGTGGACAGTCAGCCTGAGGCCCTGGGTTCAACCCTCAGCACTGAAATAAACAAGATAACTAGCATCAGAAAAAGAGACATAAGAGCTGGGAATTATCCAATATCAAGGGTCTGCTGGCTTTGCTATATATACTGTGGCTGTTTCATTTATAATTGTACACATAATCTCTTTATTAGGGTTTATTTTCTACAGCTAACATTTAACTTAAAGAATTGGCCAACAATAATAATGAAATGGCAGAGCAGTAATTATTCTTTAATATATCATATAGAAATAGCCAGCCTTTCAGCAAAGTGAATAAAAAAAATTGACACGTTTTTATACGGTTTTTATCTGTTCCACAATAAAAGTTTTAAATTTAAAAAGAGTCACTAGGCTGGGCAGTGGTGGCACACGCCTTTAATCCCAGCACTTCGGAGGCAGAGGCAGGAGGATTTCTGAGTTCGAGCCCAGCCTGGTCTACAGAGTGAGTTCCAGGACAGCCAAGGCTACACAGAGAAACCCTGTCTGGAAACAAAACAAAACAAAACAAAACAAAACAAAAGAGTCACTAGTTGTCCTAAAAGGAGACATTTTGGATCCATATGATGGGTAGGAGGTGAGGTCCTGAGTCACTAGTTGTCCTAAAAGGAGACATTTCGGATCCATGTGATGGGTAGGAGGTGAGGTCCCGGGGCCTGAAATTGAACCTGTAGAAATGATGGGTGTAAAAGTCATACTATGTCATTGTGATGGTTTGTATGTGCTTGGCCCAGGGAGTGGCACTATTAGAAGGGGTGGCCCTGTTGGAGTAGGTGTGTCACTGTGGGTATGAGTTTTAAGATTTTCATCCTAGCTGCCTAGAAACAGTATTCTGCTAGCATCCTTCAGATGAGGATGTAGAACTCTCAGCTCCTCCTGCACCATGCCTGCCTGAAAGCTGCCATATTCCTGCCTTGGTGATAATGGACTGAACCTTTGAACCTGTAAGCCAGCCCCAATTAAATGTTGTCCTTGTAAGGGTTGCCTTGGTCATGGTGTCTGTTTACAGCAGTAAAGCCCTACGACAGTGATGCAGAAGCTAGCAGAACAAGCAACATGGCCACTCAGAAGAAAACATCCAATACCAAAGAGGCCTCAGCTAGCATTGGAGTGTGGATCACACCATTTTCCCACAGCCCCACTTAGCTGACAAAGGCCTATCAGAGGGTTAATTCCAGCACACACTGCCCCAGCTTGAGGCCTCCTGCTCAGAAAGGGCAGCAGTTCTGACCCATGTTAGAGTGAGTTATCTACAGTGTTAGCATGGACTCAATCTAAGACAAAGCAGGCTGCACCAGGGACTTGAGGTGTCAGTGACATTTCAGAGAAGCCCTGAATGTCAAGGGTCAGTCTAAATTCAGCCTGACTTTTCTTGGTTTGAAATGGCAGCAAGATGCTTAAATGGTTACCCGCAAACAGTGCCCACACATTCCTATACTAAACCTAACAGTGCAGGAATTTTGGCTTACCAATTCTCCATGACAATTTCCATGGTTCCTCCTAAATCAGGCTATGTTTAGACAAAATTAGCTCAAAATACTTATAAATTATAGATAGTGGTAGCACACATCTTTAATAACAGCACTTAGGAGGCAGAGGCAGACTAATCTCTATGAGTTCAAGGCCAACCTGGTCTACAGAGTGAGTTCCAGGACAGCCAGGGTTACACAGAGAAACCCTGTCTCAAAAAAAAAAAAATGTCTTCTGACCTCATTCATGTCCATGGACCATGTCTTGTCCTGTCCCCTCACATTAACAAAAAAAATTAAAATCTCTCTCTCTCTCTCTCTCTCTCTCTCTCTCTCTCTCTCTCTCTCACACACACACACACACACACACACACACACACACATTAGACTGGAACAAATAATTTTTAACAAAGCCAACAAAAGAAGCCAGAACTATTTGTTGCAGTATTTACTTGCCTTAGTGGAGAGTCATTAAAATGCTTTCCCTCAGTAACTATTTGAGATGCAAAGCTGGGGAAGCACTCCAGTTAGCGTCCCTGCAACCAGGCTTTTCGCCCACCCAGAAGCCAACTGTGAAATGAAATACAGGCACAGTGAGACCCAGTGCGAGTGCCCCACTTTCTGCCTCTAGTCAGGGTCACAAAGATTCCCCATACAACGCCAGAATCTCCAACTCTGTGTCCCCGTGTTATCAATTCACCCTTGAAGCAGGCTCGCCCGTAGTACTGCACAGCCAGCACCCTTCCTTCCGTGTGTGTTTAATTCCCTGGGACACAATCCATTTTCCCTCACCAGGAATTCTCAGTGACAACACCTTGAGAGCAATTATTCTCAGAGAACGGCTCACCCAGTTCCAAGCTTCATTTGTCTTTCCCCACGGGTCATTTGTCACAGGGAGGTGGCTCTCGGAGGCAAATCTGACTGTCTGTAGGATCTCCTGTGTATTATCTTATGCCAGCATTGATCAAAGGGAATTATTTTGCACTCTGAGTGGGAGCCAGTATAGAAATAGAAGAAATCATAGCAGCAGGGGACAACACATGCTCTATCACATTTTTGGAAGTCGCCTGATTTTTAGAGAAGAGACATCACCTGATACCACAATTCACAGATGTACCCAAAAGACTTTCTTTCTATAGGAGCTGCAATGATCATTTACTTATTTACACTCCAGATTATATTCCCCCATCTACCCTCCAACTGTAGTTATCTTTTTTAAAAAAATATTTTTTTAAGATTATTACTTCACCATTTCCCCCTTTCCACCCTCCAAACCTTCCTACCCACCATTCTCTCTTTCAAATTTATGGCCTCTTTTTTTAAAGCTAATTGCTGGTGTGTGTGTGTGTGTGTGTGTGTGTGTGTGTGTGTGTGCGTGCGCACGAGCATGTATGTGTATTCCTAACTACATAAATACAACCTACTCAATCAGGACAAGGTTACATGTCTGTATATGTTGTTTAGAACTGTTTGGCTTTGGATAACCAGTTAGCATGCTCCTACTAGAGAAGCTATTTCTCCTGTTTTTAGCATTGCTTAGTTGTCTGTAGTTCTTTGAATGGGATTGAGATCTTGTGACTTTTCCCCTGTCCATATAGTATGTCTATCAGTATCGTCCTTGTTCAGTTATGTCTAGACAATGATGCTGGTAAGGAGTTTTTATGGCTGTAGCTTCTGCCATTTCTAGGAGAAAGAATCTCACAACAAACTTCCTGTTCCTCTGGTTCTTAGCATCCATCTGTCCCTTCTTCCCCTATGATCACTTGGCCTTAGGTAGAGGGGTCAATGATGTTGTAGCCCTATCAGTTGGGACTAGGCTCCACAACTCTGCAATTTGATTGGTTGTGACTTTCTGTAATGGTCTCCACCGTTGCAATAAAAAGTTACTTAATACAGGGTGAGGGCTACAATCATATTGTGCTATGTGGGCAATCACTTAGAAAATAGTTGGGATTTAGTGGTTGTAGGTTATAAATACTGGTTTAGTGGAGTGGTAGTTTTAGGTTCTCCTCCAAGATCCATGACTTCACAAGCCATGGAAAGTTGCCTGGGTTTCCAGTACCAGCATGATTTACCTCTTCTTAAGTAGATCTTAAGTTCAGTTAGAGTTGATATGTGCCAATGTATATTACACATTTAGCATTATTGTATCATGCTGTTAGCTTGTGTGGTTCAAGGTCATCACAGCTGAGTTCTGGACTCTTGGTTACTTTCCTCTATTAGCCGATTGCATTGCACTTTCTGGTGTTGAACCAGGTAGATGTTTGGATTAAAATTTAATTTATAGAAAATGAGTCAATATATGGTTTCTTCATTTACACTTCCAAATTTTAGTTTGTATTCACAGAAAACATTAAATAATCAACTCATAGTAACAGTTCTATTTTATTTGTTTAAAAAAATAGAAAAAGAAATGGGTCCACTTATAATAAGTTAAGCCTATGCAATTATTTTTGATTGCTCAGCAAATCTGTGAGTGCCTTCCATACAGCAGACACAGAGAGAAGCAAGTCCTCGTCACTGGAGGAAAAATAGTTTTGATTTTTGGAAAACCATTATGGACCACAGTAATGTAAACATTGGTTTCTGACTGTCAACTCTTAGGGGTAATCCATACACTAGATCTGAGTTGGGTGAAAAACACACAGAGCAGCATATGACTTTTTGGTTTTGTTTTTCTCCCCCCACCCCCAGAGACAGGGTTTCTCTGTGTAGCCCTGGCTGTCCTAGAACTAACTCACTCTGTAGACCAGGTTGGTCAGAAATCTGCCTGCCTCTGCCTCCCAAGTGCTGGGATTAAAGGCGCGCACCACTCTGCCCTGCCAGAGCAGCATATGAAAATCAGCACTGTGGTCGCACAGTGTCACACGCAGGGAGCAGAAGATAAATGAAGCCAGAAAGATGTCTAAGCTGCAAAGCCCGGGCATGGAGACACTCTTCTCAACCAGCCTCCGCTCATCCTCTGTCTCTTCCCATACTGCTTTTTCTGGTTACTCATGTGGTCACACAATGCTTTGGCTTCATGACCTCACAACAACATAAATTGTAGCAATCCTATATCCTTCTCCTAATAAATAAATAAATAAATGTATACATATATACACACACATACACACAAAGCCGACCAGCATTGAGGAAGAGACAGGTAGGTAAATGCAGCTTTTCTCTAAAGTCCCTTTTGCACTATATTATTTTAAAGCTATATACAGGTATTATTTTGACAAAAGTTTTAAATTTTACTTTAAAATAAACTAAATTCCAAACTTGAGCAAATTAATCCTTTTCTGGAGGCACTAGAGAGAAAAGAGGATTTTTTTTTTCTCTCCGAGAAATCAGCAAGTTCTCAGAAGCTGTTTTCACCCAGGCACCGTTCCAGGGACTTGGTGCTTTTCCGTGTCATTATTTTCCTCTCCCCGCAGCTGCAGATTAGGCTTTTGGCAGCAGAAATGTTTAAAATTGGTGAGATAAGGAAACTTGGAGGGCAAAACACACACACACACACACACACACACACACACTCCCTAAACTACACTCCAAGTGGTTTTCTGCCCCTCCAAACGAAGCAGAAGCCACAGGCCCTCTGGTTCCTTTCTGTCAAAACAGGTAGAGCGGCCCCAGCCAGACAGCTAGCCAGCCTGCCATGTCCCCCTCCAAAGTAAGACATCAATTTTCTCCACACTAATTTCACTCTTAAAGCACAAGAGAAAATTGCCCTAGTTACCTTGGCAGTCTCCCTGGGGACAGGAACTACGGCTCACTTCAAGCTGGTTCTTCCACACCTGCTTGACAAGGGCCACTAAAAGGTACTAATGGCCTGGCTTAGGCCACCAACACTGCTTTCAGTCAGACAGGGTCATCCACTTAAGTATGTGGGATGCCACCAAGCCCAGGGGAAGAGAGCAACCAAGCAAGCTATGGGATGATGGTTCTGCAATTACCCAGAATCCAAAGCACATAGACATCTTTTGCAACCTCACTCATTAATGAAGTCCCAATACACTCCTAGTCAACAGGCCTTCGCCTTTAAGCATCTTTCAGTTCTACAACCAATAAGTCAATCATCCAATAAATAAACATTATTTTTACTCATTTATTTTATTTATTCATCTCTTTTGGGATATCATATTAGGAGAAAATACATTTTCTACATTCTTTGAGTACTGGAATATTCTGTAATATAACACTGCATCTGCCCAAACATACTTATAGCCTATTGAAGAATTCAAAATGGTAATTTAGCTGTACTGAAAGGAACAATGAAAATATAAGTGAAACACACACACATATGCATACACTCTCATACATGCATATTTAAAGAAACTAAAATAAATTCTACCATAATCTAAAATTAATCTGTTGCACTATTAAATATATATATTTATCAATATATATATCAGCCTCACCGTGTGTGTGTGTGTGTGTGTGTGTGTGTGTGTGTGTATCCTGCAAAAGAAGATTAAATGCTGTTTTGGTAATAGTTCTTTTTCTAAAGACTTATTTTATTTATTTTATGTATATGAGTACACTGTAGCTATCTTCAGATACACCAGAAGAGGGCATCAGATCCTATTACAGATCTGTGAGCCACCATGCAGTTGCTGGCAATTGAACTCAGGACCTCTGAAATAGTCAGTGTTCTTAACCACTGAGCCATCTCTCCAGCCTGGTAATATTATTTTTTTTTATGGCAAAAAAAAAAAAAAATTAAAACCCTGGGACAAACTTAAAAGGAAAACTGTTGTTTTCCTGTTGGAAAGTGATAATTGTGTCATTTTGCTAGAAAATATCACTCAGGTTTGAAAAATAAAAATCAGATAGGACTGAGAACTGATATACAAAGATATCCACTTATGAACATTGTATGATACCATTTTTGTCTTAAATGAATTTTTGTGTAGCTGGGACAACTGTAACAGAATTCACCAGACTGCTAGTGGGTCTTGGTGCATACAATTACATGAATGAGAACAGCCTTACAGGCAAATATGTTTTAGGGCTTCATCCCTAGTCAGTGGAACTGTCTGGGAAGGATCCGGAGGTATGTCCCTGGGGTTGAGCTCTGAAGTTTCATAAGCCTGTGCCAGCCTAAATGTCTTTCTCTCTGTCTACTGCCTGCAGATCAGAATGTAAAGTCTCAACTACTGCTCCAGCTCCACCAGTGTCTGCTGCCTGCCATGAACTGATATTGATGCAACATTTATTCTCCTGTAGTAATTGTTGTCTCTGAGACTAACCACCTCAGCCTGCTAACCTAGGGCTATTCCTGAAAGCATCTAGCCTCCATATAAGCTAATCTAGGTTTAGAATGTTTTCAGCCTCTGAGACTTGCTGCTGAATAAGCTCACTTCACCATAGTTCTTTCCGAGCTCTGGCTGGCTGGTTCAACTCAGCTGTTCTGACTCAAACTCCTCTCCAAGCCGATTTAATCTCACTTCTCTCAGCTTCTCCTGAATTACTCTGCTTAACCTCAAACTACCTGTAGCAAGCAATATGTTCTAATCTTCAGGCTCCTTCTAATTCTATGGCTCATTCTGTCTTTACCTGTGTCTCTGCGACCTGTCTCTGTAAAACTTTCCTGGTAAAACTCTCCTGGTAAAACTGCTGCCGCCTCCTCCTCCTGTTCCTCCTCCTTCTCCTCTTCTCTTTCTTTTTCTGCACTACTCTTTTAAATAACTTCCTTTTCTCTCTCTTCCATATCCTATACTGTAAAATATTTCTCTGATTCATCATTTTGTCTGCCACTCAATTAGACATCAGCTTTGAACAATAATACTTCCTTCTACAAACTAACTTTACCTTCACTGTCTGGGATTAAAGGTATGTGCTAAGTTAGGCTGAGCCACACCACAAGTAAAAGCAGTTTGTTTTATTTTGGTTTTCTTTTGTTTGTTTTCAGAAAATAACACAATCTTGGGGTCCACAGAATGCTATAAGCAAGCCCCAATTAAATGTTTCCTTTTATAAGAGTTACCTTGGACAGGATGTTGCCTCACAGCAATAGAACAGTAACTAAGTAAACAGTAACTTTTAGGAGGTGTGGCCTTGTTGGAGTGGGTGTGGCCTTGATGGAGTAGGTGTGGCCTTGCTGGCATAGGTGTGTCACTGTGGGCCTGGCCTTTAAGACCCTTATCCTAGTTACCTGGAAGCCAACTGTCTGCCTTTGGATGAAGATGCAAAACTCTCAGCTTTGCTAGCTCCACACCTGCTTGGATGCTGCCATGCTCCCACCTTGATGACAGTGGACTGACCCTCTGAACCTGTAATCCAGCCCCAGGTAAATGATGTCTTTATAAGACTTGCCTTGGTCCTGGCATCTGTTCACAGCAGTAAAATCCTAACTAAGACACTAAGACAACTAACCATTTTGAATTATTATCTTAAGAGGCATCATTTTTACATTGAGGGTGTAAAACTTACTTTTGGGAATGTGAGAAAGATTATCCCTCTCCTTAGAACCATGAAAATATATCGCATTTAAAAATATCTCTAGCTGGTATTATATGCCATAACAGCTTCCATCTCCCAGAAGGAAGGAATCTCCTTCAGTAACAGCACTGGGCATTTAGGTTCATTTCACAGATGAAAAAAAAAAACAACAAAAACTCAAATATAAGCATAACTCTAATCAATGGGCTAGCTAGGATTTGTAGTTGATCTGCGAGTAAAGCTGATATTCTTCCTATCAGCATGCTCGACTATCAGTATGTACTCGACTCTAAGACATATCCTTGGCCTTATTCCAAAGTCAGTTATCTTCTCATTTTTGAGACTGAGTCGCATATAACCCAGGGTGGCCTAGAACTCTCTATATTGCCAAGGAGGGCCTTGAACTCCTGATCATCCTGCCTCTGCCTCCTGAATGCTAGAATCACAGGTGTGTGCCACCACACTATGACCAGTTTTGCAGTGCTGGCATACTAGGCAAGTACTCTAAGAACTAAGCTACCTACCTTCAGCATGAAAGTCTATCATCATCATCATCATCATCATCATCATCATCATCATCATCATCATCTACAGAGGGCTAGGGATTTATCCCATGCCCTCATGCATGAACTCAACCACTGAACTATATCCTCAGCACTGAACTGAATTATAAATGGAAATGCCATCTCATAGAGTTGCTAACAGCAACCAAAGGGGGAAAAATTGCCTAGATTTCAACAAATCCCTTTTATTCTACTCATAAGCCTACAGAAGACTGACATTCATAGACCATGTGCCCTGGCACTCAAAATCAAACACTTCCTGCCTCATCTTCTAACTTTAAATCTATTTTTAGGATACTCTCCCAGTAGAGTCTGCCCAGATCCTCCAAATTGCTCTAGACCTGACGCCTGCAAAGAAATCCTATATGTTGAATCAAACCTAAAGGCTCCTAAAAGCTAAGGCCTGTGCCCACCTCTTCCTAACTTATAGAGATAATACTGTCACTTTCAATATAAACTAAAAAATAGTATACCCATAGTCATCTGGTCTAACACATTTTCAGCTCTGCTTGCACATGGCTTGTCAATTTGTCCATGTCTGGCCTTAAATTTGTCGTATTTGTCAGCAACTCTGTGGGCAGGATGGTGGTCTACAAGTTTTAGAGTGAAGAGTTCATTATGGCCAAAGAAGAAAACTTAGCAGGGTTCAGAAAATGTAAAGCATACTAAATAAAAACCAGGAGTGTACAATAGGTATCAGAGAGGAGGGGCTCTGTCTCCTGTTGCCTAGCCTGCGACAGTGCCTGGATTGATGACTGATGCCAGATTCTCCTCGCTTGGTTTCAGTGACCAGAACTGCTTTTCATCCCATCTCTTGCTGGTCGGAAGATCATGCTCCCCAGGGACCGAGCACTTCATAATAACGATTCATTATTTATTCCAGCCCCAGGACATTTCAAATGAGTGTTTCAACTACTGCTGGTTATTATATTGGATTTAACTCTCCTGATGCATTTATTGACACCACGGGGAGTCACTCAGATGCAGCCCTCTCTCCACACCACTCTGAAGCTGCATTGTTATTTGATTTTCTTTCATGAGCACTGAAACTTAGCCTAGAGAATCTCTTCTGCAATAATTAATCTAAATAAATACGTTTGTGAGTTAGCTAATGAATGTCTTACCAAACTAGCAGAGTAAAAATTAATGACACAAGTTGTACCAAAGTGATTGTTCCTCCCTCCCCCCTCCCCCCAACTAAGGAACATGCCAAACCATGACCTTTGCCAAGGTAACCACTGGGGCAGGAACCACATCTGGAGACTCCCTAAGCAGCTCTAGAGGAAGGGACTGACAAGCCATATACTGACACATGCTGTTCTCTTTCTTTTTCTTGGTGGCATTATGTAAGTGCCATGGAGTAGAAACTGGAAACCTCTATCTGCTCCTCTTTAATACCATTAATCTCTCTGCCTGGCCTTACTGCTTCCACTTCCTGTATCCAGGAATTTATACATCCTACAAAAAGACATACTAGGCCATCAGAAAATCCAGTAGGCACCGGGCGGTGGTGGTGCACACCTGTAATCTCAGCACTTGGGAGGCAGAGGCAGGCAGATTTTTGAGTTCGAGGCCAGCCTGGTCTACAGAGTGAGTCCCAGGACAGCCAGGGCTATACAGAGAAACCCTGTCTCAAAATAAACAAACAAACAAACAAACAAACAAACAAAATCCAGTTGACTGCCCCAGGATGGGGCTGGAAAACCAAGCTCTTTGGTATCAAGACAAGAAAACAAATAGCATCAGGAAGATCCCCCCCCCCCATACCCCATACCCCCATGCGCGCGCGTGCGCACGCGCGCACACACACACATACACACAAACATCTAGATACAGTTAAGGAGGTCTGGAGAGATGGCTCAGTGGTTAAGAGCACTGGCTGCTCTTCCAGAGGACCTGGGTTCAATTCCCAGCACCCACATGTCAATTCACCACTATCTATAACTCTAGCTCCAGGAATTCTCACTCCTTCAGAAAGATACACATGCCAGCAAAATGTCAATGCACAAATATAAATAGATACAGTTAAGGAGACATCATTACACCTCTTCTGAACATTGCCACAAGCCTGGCTTTGTTTCCCTCCTAAGAAAAACGTTAGAGCAGTGGTTCTCACACGTTGGTGACCCCCAAACCATAAAATTATTTTTGTTCTTACCTCATAACTAATTTTGCTACTGAGGGGTGTCTCAGTTCCTAAGACAATGGGGAAATGTGCTGGAACCCACAGGTTGAGAACTGCTGCCTTAGAGATGTGGGATGAGGAGGCAGGTAGCATACGTCACAGATGTCCACAGATGCTCAGTCATGTTTGTACTGTAACAGTGCTTGGCTTACAGCACCTAATGACGTTAGGCCATAATATTGAGAATTTACTTATGTTAACTAACTAAATAATTGTCTTACACTGATCTTGGAGCATTGGGTCATGGAGTTTCCTGGGGGTCTCAGTTCTACTTATTTTTTCCAACTTGGTTCTGAACTCAGTCACAGCAGTCAAGTCATATGATAGAGGCGAAGGGCAAAGGCACAGGTTCCGGCAGGGTTAACAGTATTGCTATTTACCTGTGTTTTCATCTGCATGCTGCACTGCTTGTTGTAAAATGCAAGGCTCGATGGAGCTATCCCATGAGGAAACCCTTCAGTGGCTCGAGGTCACCCATGAAAACAATGTCTCCCTCCTTTCTGACTTGCCATGAAACCTTCCTGACATGGTCCTACCAAACCCATCCACTATTCGTTTTAACTATGAGATGTTGATAGTATCTCCAAGACAATAATACTAGACAGTGGGGGCCTTTGTATCCAAAGAGGCTAACAGAGCACTTAAAACAACAACAACAACAACAACAACAACAACAACAACAACAACAACAAAAACAGCAGGTTCTGGGACTGGAGAGATGGTTCAGTAGTTAAGAGTACTGATTGTTCTTACAAAGGTCCTGAGTTCAATTCCCAACAACCACATGGTGGCTCACAACCATCTGTAATGGGATCCAATGCCCTCTTCTGGTGTGTCTGAAGACACAATATATTCATATAAATAAAATAAATAAATCTTAAAAAAAAACAGCAGATGCCTTTGGACTGAGAAAATAAACAAATGGATCAATATGGTATAATAAGATTTTCCCAGTTTTGAACCAAAACTTGCTGGTTCATAGTCACAGGAGGAACAATTAATATAACTATCAATATTTATAGGAAGCACTATCATTTTGTCAGTTTGGATAAGAACACCCCCATATGCTCATATGTTCAATGACTTTGTCTTCAGTGAGTGGGTGTGTGGGCAGGAATAGAGGTGTAGCCTTGCTGGAGGACTCATGTCATTGGGGATTGGGGGAGGGCTTTAGGTTTCAAAATATTCACCACATTTTGAGTTAGTCTTCTCAGCCTCCTACTTGTGGATCAAGATGTGAGATCTCAGCTGTTCCTGCCACCGTGCCTTTACTCCACCATCGTGGACTCTGACTCTCTGAAACCATAAGCCCAAGTAAGTGCTTTTTATGTTTACATTTATTTTATTTATTTATTTATTTATTTACTTATTTATTTAGGCTTTTTGAGACAGAGTCTTTGTGTATTCCTGGCTGTCCTAGAACTCAGTGTAGATCAGACCATCCTTGAACTCACGGAGATCCTCCTGCATCTGCATCTGCCTCTGCCCCACTACATCTACTTACATGCTTTCCTTGATAAACTACCTTGGTCATGATGTTCTGTCACAGAAAACAGGCACTTATTATCATCTACCAATATCAAAGCCAAGCAAAGCCAGTTCTGGCGGATCTCAATAAGGATATGGGGGCTAAGATATTGAAGAATTTGCCTGCAATTTGTTCTCTCTCTCTCTCTCTCTCTCTCTCTCTCTCTCTCTCTCTCTCCTTTTCTCTTTCTTATTTGAGACAGGTTTTTTTTTTTTTTTTGAGACAGGATTTCTTTCTGTAGCCCCAGATGTTCTGGAACTCGCTATGTAGACCAAGCTAGTCTCAGATTCAGAGATTCCTCTGCCTCAGCCCCCTGTGTACTAGGATTAAAGGCATCTGCAATGACCATTGACTTATTTTCTTATTCTCCCCCCCCCCCCGTTCCCCACTTCCCTTTCTCCCTCTTGCTCCAGCCTTGTTCCCTACAGGCCCTGCTTGCTCTGGCCTCTGTTTTCTTATTCTTAAAGCTAATACTTCTATTCTCTTAACATTCCAAAAGGCCTATAACTAACCAACAAGCCATTTGATGAAAAAAAAAATTGGAATCTAGTCATCTACTTAGCTGATTTGTTAGACTCTCAAGTCTTTAGTTTCATTCAGTCATTTAAAAAAAAAGTCAATTAAAGAAATAATTTATTAGTTTTAATATGCCACACAGGTCACAAATTACAGACCACTAAGTATGAGGGAGTAAGCCATCACAGAAGAGTTCTCAACAGAGCATGGCGGTGGTGGCGGTGGTGGTGGTGGTGGCAGCGGTGGCAGCGGCAGCGCACACCTTTAATCCCAGCACTTGGGAGGCAGAAGCAGGCAGATTTCTGAGTTCAAGGCCAGCCAGGTCTACAGAGTGAGTTCCAGGACAGACAGGGCTACACAGAGAAATCCTGTCTCAAAAAACAAAACAACAAACAAACAAAAAAGAGTTCTCAACAGATATCACTAGCTAAAATTATTAATTAAACAAATTGAAAATTTTAACATAGACTTGCTTGTTTCTTTAAACAGGTATGAGAATAACTCTGTAGACAGTCAATCTAAGGGAGGTAATCTGGACCCAGAAAGTCAAATATCACATGTTTGATCTCATATGTGGATGTCAGTTTTTGGGTCTTCAGACAGGTATGTTTTATTTGGAAAAAAACAAACAAACAAACAAAAAAAACCTCATAGAGGCCAGGAAACTATTAAATGATGGGGAGGGGGGTGTTCTTTCGAGGAGGGGAGATAGAATGTAGTGATATAAAGGCAATATGATGGTGCGTATATGCTTGGCCCAGGGAGTGGCACTATTAGAAGGTATGGCCTTATTGGAATAGGTGTGACCTTGTTGAAGTAGGTGTCACTGTGGGCGTAGGCTTTCAGACTCATTCTAGCTGCCTGGAAGCCAGTATTCTGCTAGCAGCCTCCAGATGAAGATGTAGACCTCTCAGCAATTCCTGCACCATGCCTGCCTGGATGCTGCCATGCTCCCCCCTTGATGATAATGGTCTGAGCCTCTGAACCTATAAGCCAGCCCCAAGGAAATATTGTCCTCGTAAGAGTTGCCTAGGTCGTGGTGTCTGTTCAAACCTTAACCAAGACAGGAATAAAAAGGAGTAATGGAACAGGAAGGGTTAAATGGATTAGGGAATAGGAAGGCTGGGTAGCAGAATGAGTATGGGGAGGAACAATTACTTCTAAAGGTCTTTCAAGAATTTATATGGAAACCTAGTACTGTAGAGGTTTCCTAAAATATATGCATATATAACATACATCCATACATCCATACATAAATTAAAAGGGTTTAAATGAAGCTACACTATAATGGGAACATCACAGACCATCAAATTAATAGCCCAGTGTATGACTGATGTCTTAGTTTGAGTTTTATTGCTGTGAAGAGACACCATGACCATGGCAACTCTTACGAAGGAAAACATTTAGTTGGTGCTGACTTACAGTCTAGAGGTTTAGTACAGTACCATCATGGCAGGGAGCATGGCAGTGTGCAGGCAGACATGATGCTGGAGAAGGAGCTGAGAGTTCTATGTCTTGATACAAAGGTAATAGGACGAGACTGTGTGCCACACTGAGCGGAGCTTCAGCATAGGAAGCCTGCCCCCACAGCGACACACTTCCTCCAACAAAGCCACACCTACTCCAACAAGGCTACACTTCCTAATAATACTGCTGCCTATGCACCACACATTCAGACACAAAAGTTTATGGGGCCATACCAATTCAAACAACCACAATCAGGTTACCTCTTTTGGAGCTGTTGACCAATAGAATTATGTAGCTAGCCCACACCTTCAAAGATTATAGGCTATTGCTACTACTCTTTAGTTACCCTCCTAGAACTTAATGTTAAAACTCTATTGTTGAAGACACCATATACTTGAGATACAGACTATGGTAAAATCAAGCTCACCTTAAGCTTTATGGTCCTTACCTTAAAGCTTCATTCTGACAGGCTACCTTTCCTAGTGCTAGATAGTGCAAGTCCAGCACCAGAGGAGAGAAGCAATTGCTAGTCACCCCCCCCGCCCCCCCCCCCCTGCCAGAAGAGAACCCAGTGAGCTACAGAACAACTGGTCTGGAAAGGTATGCCCACTGGTGGGAATGCTGGAAATGTTATAGAAGCAACCAATCACTTTCTGTTTAAACTTAAGAATTTAATTTTAAATGGAGATGGAAGCCACACCCAGCACCATTAACAGAATCGAGAACAAATCAGATCATTACCCCTAGGGGAAAACCTCAGGCTATTATCCTGCTAAATGGATATAGTAATAAACTGCTTACTAGCTTCTTATTTTGATAACTATAGGTTAATACAAATCAACCCTCACCAGAGAAGCTTCTTCTTGTAACAGATGACAATGAACAGAGACCAACAACTTCAAGAGAAAATAAGAGACTGAAGAACGGGGTTGGAGAGATGGCTCAACAGTTAAGAGCACTGACTGCTCCTCCAGAGGTCCTGAGTTCAATTCTCAGCAACCACATGGTGGCTCACAGCCATCTGTAATGGAATCTGATACACTCTTGTGGTATGTGTCTGGAGATAGCTACAGTGTACTCATATAAGTAAAACTATTTTTTTTTGTTGTTGTTGTTAGAGAGAGAGACTGAAAAATGTTCATCCTCAAATGGACATCAATTTCACATACCTGTCCCCAAGGCTTAGGGATCACCAAGGACGAGAAGACTGAACAACTTAAGAGCCAGAGATGACGGATGACTATCAGGAAACAGAAGTTTCTAAACACAATGGTGCGGGTGCCATTGTGTTTAGACTCACTGTAATGGCATGCATAAGACTTGCAGAAGCTCAAGGCAGACAAAATCCCAGATTACAGGCAGAGGGCGGGGCTTTGCTACTGCAACTGATACCTTCTGGGAGAGAGAGGGAGAAGGAGAGGGAGACGGAAAAGGAGAGGGAGGGGGAGAGAGAGAAAGAGGGAGAGAGAGAGAGAGAGAGAGAGAGAGAGAGAGAGAGAATATTCTTTAAGGATATGAACCCTGCTAGACTAACCATGCTTCAGGCATTAGTCCCAGATTCAAAAGTATTTGAGCAATCCAGAAAAGGCTTAAAAAAGAAACAAGAAAAAGATAGGGAAAATAGAAAGTATACTGGTGGGTGGGTGGGGAGGTGGATCTGGGAAGAGTTGAGGGAGAAGAGAGGAAAACGATCAAAATGGATGCTATGAAATTCTCTTAAGAATTTTAATAAAAATTTACTGAAAACAATAAAGTGGAGAGTAACTGAAGAGAGGTGCCGTGCCCACATATGCGCCTGCGCACCTGAATCCACACATATGCACAAAAGGACCAGGCCCCTTAGTGTTCCCTGTCTTTCAGAGTCTACACCCTGACCACTGAAGCTCCTGAGATCCTTGACTGTAGTGTCTCTGAAACAATCATGTCATCGTCACTGTTGTTGCTGATTTTAAGTTTGCTACACATCCGCCAACCACCACGCCTGCCCTCCTTTTCTCTCTACCCAACAGACAAATTCTTTCTCTAATTGTTTTAGACCTCATGCCTCCTGTATAAAACATCCAGCAAGGGACAGCAGCATGACCTCTTCAAGGCCACAGAACCTCCAGGGGCCCAGAGTCCCTGTCTTTTCAGCCATACCTCCTTTGAGTGGCTTGCCCAAGGGTGACATCCCAGCTTCCTGGCCATGTTTTGTCTATGCTGAGTCTACCCCTGTGCTTGATCCCTCCCTTCCCTCTCTCCCTCCCTTTCTCCCTCCCTCCCTCTCTCCCTCTCTCCCACAGCTGCACTTTAACTATCTGTCTCCTTTCACTAAAGTGGAAGCTCCTTATGGGCAGAGTCATCTGACCTGTCCTATGCTCTGTCGACGTGTTTGGGACCAGTTCCTGCTTCAAATCATACCTTAGTTTATCAAGTAACCCAGTGGCCCCTGACAGCAGGGCCTCCTCTTCAAAAATACTATGCCAAGGCTTTGTTAGACACAGCACACCTGAAAGGCACTATTTTCAAAAACAAACAACTTATCTCTTTGAAGGGAATATTTCAAACCACTATGTGATAAGACTGTATTCCAGAGTAAAGAAATGACTTGTCACGGGACAGGCCACAGGCCATTCATCTTTCACTCCCAGGGGATTAAGATCTTCAAGCCTGATCTCAGCACCCTGATCTTCAGACTAAAGCCTGATGAGTTATTTCCTTTCTCCAGACAATTGATAAACAGAAACTCCTGGTCAATTCTCAGTATCATTTACTCCATCCTTCATCTTTACAAATCTGTCTGCGTCATCTTAATGCAGTCATAGCTCCACTCTGTGGAAAAACAAGGAAGGCATGTTTAGAAATCCAGGATCCGTATGTTTCCTGGGTGAACGCCGAGAAAAATCTGCTAAACTATGTATAAGAAAATAGTAATCGATTAAAACACACGCGCACACACACACACACACACACACACACACACACAGTAAACTGTTAAAGGCTATTGGATTCTTATTTAGGTCGGAAGTAAAATCTCTAAAAATTAAGTATGAATCCAGAGTCCAATTTGTTTGATAGTTTACCTGCTCTCTTTCCAATCTTCCGTTTCCTATTTCCATCAGTTTGAAATGGCTTAGTGACATTCTCTTAGGTATTTCAACCCTGACAATAGTTACTAAGACATGCATTTAAAGAATTCACAACCACAAAACCCAAAATTCATTCCGGTCAGACCTAGAAACGAAATAATTAAAAGCAAATGATTTCCCATGTCTGGACGAGATTCAGCCATGGCAACAAAGCAGAAGCAGCGTGCCCTTTTCTGAAAAGACACACAAAAAGGGGGGAATATGTTTTTCACTGACTAGCCTATCTTGACCCTGGCCCGGGGAAAACAATCCCTCACGAGGCTGCCAGGGATAATAGCAAATCAAGATCTCAGCAGTGTCCAGCTGGCACAGCTTCCTGATCAGGTGCAGAAGTGAATTAATGATCCCTTCCAGGAAAGCCTGGAAATATTTTAACATGACTTTGAATATGGTTGCCTTGAGAACTCGGGTTTCCAGGCCGCCACCGCCGCAGGCAAACTCAGTTTCTAAACTGCATAGCCCGCTGCTGTGGTCACCATTTCAGACCAGCTCCAACATGTGAATACTGGGAACACTGTTACTGACCCCTCTGTAGCCCGCAAGGGTTGGGGGGTGGGTGGTGAGCTCCGGGGTGCACCGAATGCAGTTTGAGAGCTTGAACACAAAGAAACTAGAAACTTAGCCAAGTTTATCTTTGCCGGCCTTTATCTCCACCCTCCCCCCACGCTTCTGCCCCTCTTCAGGACTCAAGTTCTTCTATCAAAACAGCCTTAAAAGCAGAGGTCTAAATTCCTTAGCTCTAAAATAAATGTTTGTCGGGGCTTCAAAAATGACCTTCCTCAAGGAGCTGAGTGGGCGGCAGAACTTTGAGATACAGCATGTGCGAGAATCCGAAAGCAGGCGGGCGGGCAGACTGCAGGGGAGGTTCCTGGAACCTGCGAAACCGCACGGTATACAGCAGCTGCCGGCTTTGCCCACACCGCGGTTGCAAATCCGTTTCAAAATGTCACACTGTAGACTCTTTCCTTAGGTAGGTCATAGTCCACAGATGTGTAAACAATTAACTTTCCCGTCCGGAAAATGAGTACAAAGACACCTAAGGGACAGAGTTAGTACAACGACTGAACTCGGGTGTCACAAATAAGACTTTAACAATAGACATGGTCAAACCGTGGTGGACAGTGGATCAAAATGTGTGAGGTAGGATAGAATAAAAGACCTATTTAGCAGTGTGGACATTAATGTGCCCGACTTTCTCTTCCAGAAGCTTCTACCTTCGATATTATGAACTCTGTTTACAATAGTCAGTGCTCAGTTAGAACATAAGTATGTACTGAGCCTATGACTGGTAGATATTAACTGTGTGGACTCCAATGGTGAATAAGACGAAGCCCAGTGCAAAACAATTTACAATATAACAGGTTTAGACAGAAATGTGTGCAAATAATATCAAATCACTCAAAATGAAATTCAGGAAATCCCCAAAGTCTGGACAGAGTTCTTTCTCTTCAAGGCTGCCAGCAGGCTTCCTGTCTGGGCCTGCTTTCCCTCAGCCAGCAGCATGGAGGTCAATTAGAAGGAGGAGGGCTTTGCTGAGCCTGCAAATGCTAACAACTGCCCTGCCCCCAATCTGGGTTGAGAGTTTGAGCCCTGACTCCCAAGGCCGGCCACCTAGCTTGCCGTTTTGGAGAAGTATGAGTTGGGTAAATATTTTCTTGAGGCTGAAAATTTCTAACGATTTGGGTAAAAGGACTCCAGAGGTTCTGGTGTTGGGCCAACCACACTTTTTCTTTAGAAAAAAAAAAAAAAAAACGAAACAAAATAACACCTCATCCCTTTTCTTTCTGCCTTTTAAAGACATGTGGGTAAGTTTTGGATTAGCTATCCTCTCTCTGATTTTGTGACCAAGGGAATGTGGACAAACCATGTTTAAAAAGGTCTCTCATCTTCACGAAAGTAGGCCCACCACCATCTTCAGATTCCCATATGTGTGTGTGTGTGTGTGTGTGTGTGTGTGTGTGTAGAGGCCAGCAAGATAACGCAGAGAGTAAAGATGCTTGCTATCGAGAGTGCCTACCTGAGTGTGATTCCCCCTCCGTGGTAAAAGGAGAGAACCACATGTTGCAAGCTTTTTTTTTTTTTTTTTTTTCCTGAGACAGGGTTTCTCTGTGTGGCCTTGGCTGTCCTGGAACTCACTCTGTAGACCAGACTGGCCTCGAACTCAGAAATCTGCCTGCCTCTGCCTCCCAAGTGCTGGGATTACAGGCGTGCACCACCACCGCCCGGCTGCAAGCTTTCTTCTTAACCCCCCCCCCCACACACACACACCACCACGGCATGTGTGTCCCAGCCCCACATGCACACACATAATAAATTAACAAATGCAAAGCGGTATAAATAGGGCATTTTGTAGTTTGGACTCATAGAAACAAATCCCAGAGAGCATTCTGTCTCGTTGTTTACTTCATGATTTTGTTTCATTTCTGTCTGTTTTGAAAGACTAGGCATTGAGCTGAGGGCCTCACACATGCGTAGTAGGGCCTCACACACGCGTAGTAATCACTGGGCTACATCTCCCAGTCCTAACTCTGTCAAGGGTCTCCCTATGTCGCCAATGGCTGACCTTGAATTCACTGTGTAGATAAGAATAGACAGAAACTTGTGATCCTCCTGCCTCAGCCTCCCAAGCAGCAACAATTACAATCCTAGACCATCAGATGTGAGCTCTTATTTTATGGATTAAAGAATTCGCTCCTATTCTGTTTACTCATTTACTCATGCAAGATCGGCAGGGCTTATCGCAGTGACTACTAACAAGTGTCCAGTGCCCATTTCAAAGACAGACATTATTGAGTTGTGCCCTGCTTTTCCACATCAGACACTATGGAGGAGAAGCCAGCAACTGGCATTTTAGCAAGTCTTTCCAATATACCCACAAGTCTGAGGATCTCTTCTCTGTGCCCTATTAGTCAGGTGGATTAGTCAGGGCTCCTTAGTGTAACCGGATTAAATAGAAAATGGAGTCTGTTTGGCCATGCAAATGAAAATTTCAGGGAGTGATACTTCTTCCTGAATAATCTATGAAAAATAGTATATATTTTCCAATGGCTTCAAATGCCCTGCTCTGTTAACTAAATACTGCTCTGGTGGGGTTCTCTACACCCCACTCCCTGGTAAACCGATCCTGCCTGGCTTCCTGGTAGCGTCCAACTGATATTTAGGCAAGATGTTTGTGGTATTCAGTCCCTCCACCACATAATGTCCATGCAACCCATTCTCACTGGATCCATGACATAGCCTGGGCTCACACACTCTCCATGCTCTTATCCCATCAAAGAGTTTGCCTTGGCTTCATGAACAGCCTCACATTTGACTGTTGCCTGAAACTGCTGTCTGCTCCAACCCGTCCTTACACAGTCTTCTGAATGCCTATTTTATCTAGGATCTGACCTATGTGCTACAGCTGCTGATTATCATTCTGTCAGGAACTGTTTTATTATCCTAAAACCTGGTATTCATTTCGGTAAATTCACGTGGATGGTAAGGATTGGAGGAATTTCACGTAAGCCAATAGTTGGATGATTAAACCTCACAGGGGGTAAAGGACTTAAGCATCAAGATAACTTGCCGAGTTCCAATGTGTCTCAACTCACATGACATTTGTCCCTCGTCTTCAATCTGTCTCGCTCAGCTAATGGGTACGTTTGAGAGAAGCTATTTGTGTTTATTACAGCTCATCCTTTCTTCATCTGGGGGGACTTATGACGGGAGCCTTCAAAAGAAGATGCCTTTATCAGAGCAAAATGGGGGTGGGAATATGGGCAGGCTGGTGACTTTGCAAGTTTGTCCTTAACCAGATGGCTCCCTTCATATCTGAACTGAACTTACTAATGCTCGTTACTGAAAGGTGGCCATTCTCCAAAAATGCTTCATATGCAGCAAGGGACGTTTGACTCCCATTTGCTTGAGTTCATCATTGGTCCTGCAGGTGATTTGAAGCTCCTGAGAAGAAAGGGGTTGTTGTTATCACAATAAAATTAAATAATAGCCAACAACCAGATCTTCTGCTATCTCAGAGCTGCCTAGCCCTCCTGGAGATTCATTCAATTCCCCACTGAAAACTGCCTTCCGTGCCATTTGAATTGGTGTTTGCTGTGAGGGAGAGACTGCTAGCTTTTTACCACATGAATTTTCTTCTGCTTTATGAAAAGTAACAGGACACCTAAATTTTAAGGCTGGAAGATGGCAGCCCCAAACAAATACATTTCTCACCTAGGTGTCATGTATGTAAGTTTGGCCAGTGAGGGCTCACAGAGGGAGTTGATTGGAAAAAAAAATGGGAACAAAGGGAATCATTTGCTTCCGGATACTTCCTTGCTGTTTGCTGAAACCCAGCTCTGGATGTCTGGATGGAGGGTGGTCCTGAAGACTGAATTGGGAGGCAGGAGGAACAGGCTCTTACATGCTCGGGCTCGAGACAGCAAACCACTCAATACTTAGGAATTCTGCAAGCTCCTTGTGAAATCCCTGTGGCTTGAAACTGTTCATGGTAGGGACATTTTCACCAAAAGAATGAAGCAAATGCTACACAGATCAAGCCTGCCTCCTCCCTACCCCTTGCCCTAAAAGCCAGTTTCCTCTCACACTACTGTGGAAATGGTAGAGAAGGGCCCTGAGGCCCTGAGAGTCATGAACAGCTCATCCAAGCCTTAATCTAGATGACAGAAAACTTGGTCTCCCTCTTGCCTAGTTATTTCCCTGTCTGCTTTCTGCAGAACAAAGACAAACCTAATTGGAACGAATTCCCACACTGAACCCTGGGGTCCAGCTACCACATGCCTATAGCTTTGCAACAATAAGGAAACTAAAAAAAAAAAGAATTTTCTGACTAGTTTTGCTTAAGCCATGGACTTCACATCCTTAGCACCATCTGTAGCAGCCAGGAAAATGGGTTCCACCGGACAAACCTGATTTCCCCAAACTGCCCTATAATAGGCCCTGTTAGTTTATACCTGCAAAAGAAAACATGGGGCAAAGCCAAGCGTGGTGGCACAGACCTGTAATCCCAGCACTTGGGAGGCAGAGGCAGGCAGATTTCTGAGTTTGAGGCCAGCCTGGTCTACAGAGTGAGTTCCAGGACAGCCAGGACTACACAGAAAAATCAAAAAAAAAGAAAGAAAGAAAGAAAGAAAGAAAGAAGGAAGGAAGGAAGGAAGGAAGGAAGGAAGAAAAAAGAAAGAAAGAAAGAAAGAAAGAAAGAAGAAAGAAAGAAAGAAAGAAAGAGAAAGAAAAAAAAGGAAAAAGAAAACATGGGCGGAGCATGGGGTCCAAATTAGTTCACCATGCCACCATTAACATACAGGTCTCTAATGTCATTCTATACTGTCTAGTATATCCCTGTAAGCCTACATATCTGGATTGTTTTTCAAAACTCCACTATAAATAATGCAAACATGTTAGCTACAGATGTTCTGCATTGTACCTGCTTATCCATTCCATCTTATATAGCAGTACCTAAGTTTCGTGTCCTGCTTATTCTAATATGGTCTCCCTGTTTACTTACCAATTCCTTTATTTTGATTCTAACACACAATTCTAACTAGTAATGCCTGACCGGGACTGTTCATATGATGATGCTTTGCCAGCAGAAAGGTACAAGAGGGTAGCCTTCAAGTGCCCGATGCAGTGACAGCCAAAACACCCGCAAGAAGGCAAGAAGGTAATGTCCCTGAGACAACGGGAAGATAGAGAAGCCCTTTGGCCTTATGAAAGGCGCAGATATAGCTGCACCAGGGAAGAATGGCCCACCTCTATAGCTGGAAGCTTGTGATTTCAGAAGGGCTAAAGGGACTGCAAAGGTCCTGGCCACAGTAGTGAGCAGAAATGCGTTCCAATCGACTTCGACATAATCCTACCTTTAATGACCTTTAATCCTACTGAATCAATTATGGTAGACAAATTTAAGGGTCTACATTTAGCACTAAATTACATATATTTAAATGAGTTCATGCGTGGTCTGTTATTAGTTCCTTAACTGGATCACACAAGGCTAGGAGATCTGAGCTGACGCGTACAGATAGAAGGCTCTTGTCAAGTAAAAGACGATATTGCAGAATGTGACAAACAGTACTCCCAGAGAGGAAGTGGGCTGGTGAGTCCATGATGATGGTCTCTCTAGTAACTGATATAGGATGCCATGAGAATGGGCATCCATGAGACTGCAGTTCCTTCACTGATGCCTGATTTTAAAATGAACATACAAATCTAACTAGATTTGTAGGACACAGAAGCAAGCTCTATTAGAGTATTTGCTGTCTCCTTTGAAGGAGATGCTAGGGAGGGTTGCTTCCTCTCCTCCTCTGCCTCCCCAGAAAGAAGGTTCACTTCAGGAGAGTAGGTTTTATTTCAGTAGTTGAAATCAAAGACTCAGACAGGAAAAGAGATAATGAAGAGAGTCACTGAACAAGGACTTTAAAGGCCATAGGAAGAAGAGCCCAAGAAACATATTTAGGTTCTGACCAACATCCCAAATAAAAACAGGAGAGAGAAAGCAGTAAAGTTGCATCTTAGAAAGATGGACAGACCCAAAGAAGCTCATGCTGGTTGGTCGGGTCCAAACTAGGGAGCAGGAATTCTGGGAAGGAAAAGAACGTAGTCCTTAAAGGGATAATTAGTCTACCTTCTTGTTTTTAGAATGGCTTCCAGTGAGTCTACCTTCCTGGGGTGGTCCTGCCTTTTTTTTTTAAGAGCAGTGGTTGCCTGACCCAACTGGACTATCTGATCTCTACCATAGCCGTAGAGTTCGTCCCTTTGATCTGGAGGGATCAAAGTTTCCCCTTAATAGACATTTACTGTTGTTGGGTTACCTCCACCTTCCTGCACTGTGTACTGAGTATCATGAGTTGCTGAGAATGACTTATCACTAAGAACAACATAAAACTCTCCATCACAGTCCATGTTTAAAGAACTCGCAGATCTGCCGAAGGATAGCAGGAAGTCAACTTCTCAGGAGACCCAGTTCTCTGATGAAAGAGGAAGGCTTCAGGAAAAAACAACAACAAACAAACAACAACAACAAAAAAAACAGATGATGCATTTTGCAGAGTAGCTGAAGTCCTTTCCAAAGTCTTTTCTTACTTAGAACTGAACTAGGCCTTCCACAGGATGAGACTGTAATAGAGATGTGGTTTGCCACTGTCAGCACCAAGCTGTAGAGTGAAGAGTGACTTTGAGAGGAGAGAGTCACCATCTCTGAACTGAGCCAACACACGGTCCTCGAGAGGCAAAAGGAGCAGGAGAAACAAGCTAATATGCGGGGGGCATGCCAGCTGTCCAGCCTGGATACTCTCTAGAGTAGCAAAAGCCAACGGGTTTGTCATAGCTCTCATCAACTACAAAGAAGGCTACAAAGTAAGTGCACATCTATTGTGGTGTGAAGCACAACACTGCACTCACCATCCTCAAGGATCTGCGGGGTAGTTCTCCTAAGAGCCAGGGCGTGAACCGGCTCAGCAGTGCACGCCTTTAATCCCAGCATTCAGGAAGCAGAAGCAGGCAGATCTCTGGAATTCGAGCTCAGCCTGGTCTACAGAGTGAGTTCCAGGACAGCCAGGGCTACACAGGGAAAGCCAGTCTGGGGAGGGGGAAAGACAGAGACATCATATTTTCTATGTAAAGCTCAAGAAAAACAGAGACATGTAGTCAACACTGGCCAAATAAGCAGCTACAACCTAATGAGAATATGGCAGCCTTTCTAGGGCAAGGAAGAACCTTCAGCTCCTATAGCAAGGGCTGTGGGGGTGGGATGAGTGGGGGGGTTGTTAATACTAATGATTTTCACCTCCAATGATGCTATTACATCAAGACTGTTTCTCGTGAGTGATTGGGGTGATGCCTTCCAAGGTGTGGGGCGCTGGGGTACCCCCGTTTTTTCTTTCGGGTCTTACATCTTATTGCATTGGCCGGGAAGTGCGATCACCCCCCACACTCGAGAACCAACTTGGAGGTAAGGGGATCCTCTCTGAAACGTGTCTTTGTTCTGAGTGTTTGAGTGCGGTGCTGCTGTCTGTGTGTATGTGTGTGTGTCTTGGTTTTGGTTTGTAACAGAGGGAGTGGACGTGGAATTCCACTCCGTGTTACAGGGGGAGTGGATGTGGAATTCCACTCCGTGCAGCTGCCACTGTGGACCATAAGGACACAGGGGCCATGGGAGGGGATGCCATCGGGCCACAAGCTGCGCCCCGGAGGATGCTCTGGGAGGTAAGGAGTGCCAGACAGGAGCAATTTTCTCCATGAAAGACAGAGACAAGCAGGTGCTACTATGATGGACGGCATAAATGGCATCTGGGTAGAAGACTCTTTACCCCTGGCATGTCAACGTGGAAAGTGGAGCTAATTGCCCTCACCAAGGCCTTGGAACTTGGAGACAGCAAGAAAATCAACATCCACATGGATAACAGGTATGCCTTTGCCACAGCCCACGTCCACAGGTGTATATGCCAAAAGGACTGCTCACATCAGAGAAAACCAACAGGAAATCTTGGACCTCTTAGATGCCCTAATGAAGCCAACAACTGTGAGTATCACCCTCTGCCCAGGATGTCAAAAGGGAAAAGACTCAGTGGGCAATAGCCCGGCAGAGCAAATGGCTCCAAGGATAGATATACAGGAGCCTATACTGGTTGTGGGTCTGCGAGAGGCACCCACTGAAAAATGGGACAAAGTGAGATAGCCTCACTTAAAATATGCTGAAGAAAAAAAGGACTGAGATTGATAGCCATCTGACCAACTATTACCAAGGAAAGGTGCACACAAGAAGGGAGAATTATACTCCCCAGAAAGTAAGCCAAGGACTCACCAGGCCAAATGCACAGATGAACTCATTTAAGGGATTAATAGAACAGTGTAAGGTATGCCAGCAAGTGAATGCTTATGCAGCAAAGAGTAAATAGGCCAGAAGACCTAGAAGAGAACAACCTAGAGTTTATAGAGGTTTTATAAAAGATAAGGCAGGAAAGTATGGTTACGAATATCTTCTAGCACTTGTAGATAGTTAATCTAGATAGATTGAGACTCCCCCTAGCAGGCAGGAAACAGCAGCCAGGGTTAGAAGAAATTTTCCCAAGTTTCAGAGTGCCCAAGGTAATTGTATCAGACAATGGTTCTGTTTTTGTTTCTAAGGTAAGTCAGAAATTGACAGAGATATTGGGGACTAATTGGAAACATTATTGGATGTACTGTCCCCAGGGCTCAAGACAGCTAGAGAAAATAAACAAAACCCTATGAGAGACCTTAACTAAATTGACCTTGGAGACTGGCTTAGGCTGGGTAGTGCCTCTCCCCTTGTTTCTGAATAGTCCTTGCCATTTTAACCTGACCCCCCCTGGAGATTTTCTTTGTTACCCCAATTCCTTTGTCATCCACTGGGTCCTCCCAGGAGGTGTACCACAACATGAGATTTGGCTCAAACTGTCTGCCTTAATGCTCCAGGCATGTCAGAGACTCCTCACTGCTTCCTGACAGGTTACTGGATCTGTGAAAGAAGGCTTCAGGAACAGTTGCTGGAACCCTGGGGAAAGAGACCTTCACCAAATTCACCACAAAGACTGGACCTTTGTTCTCTAGGTTCAAGGCACTCCAGTGGATGAGGCATCGAGGTCCGGGAGGCCTACTCAAGAGAAGGAGATCCGCAAGTCCCACATCGCTTCCAAGTTGGAGATATGGTCTACGTTAGATGCTACCATGTGGGAAACCTTAAGACTCAGTGGAAAGACCCTTATCTTATACTCTTGACCACCCTGTTTTCTGCCCTGATAGGACCCCTAATGATAATGCTCCTGTTGCTTACAGTTAGACCTTATATAGTTAATAGGTCAGTTGCCTTCATCAGGGAACAGGTGAGCATGGTCCAGATTATGGTACTTAGGCAGCAGTATAAGAGCCTTCTGAGACAAGAGGAGGCTGACCTTTAATTCTCCTAGTTCTAAGGTTAGAACTATTAACAAGACAAGAAGTGGGGAAAGAAAGGATGAGGGCTACAGGCTGGGGAGGTCCCACCTCACCTCCTGTGGAGAAGCTGAGGCAAGGGTGGACACCGATGCGCCGGCCCCATAACAGGAAATGCATTACAGGAAACACCTGCATGACTGGCGTGACCCTGTGCGTGGTGGCCACGTAAGCAGAAATGACCTAACTAGTTTATCCGGCCTCTATAGGAAACTGATTGGTTCTCAGAGAGTGCGGGCTCGGATAATTTAAACTGATTGGCTTAGAAGCTATGGAGTGGCTTGTGTCAGGCGGGTTCTGTTATAAGCCTATAAAAGCTGCCCCGATTCTGCATGAGTTGCTCACAGTCACCTACCCCGCGTGGGGGAATGGCTGTGACCCCAGAACTCTGGAATTAAAATCCTCCTGCTATTGCATCAAGACTGTTTCTCGTGAGTGATTGGGGTGACGGCTTCCAAGGCGTGGGGCACTGGGGTGCCCCCGTTTTTTCTTTCAGGTCTTACACCACCACTTTGAAGGCGGAGGCAGGAGAGGTTTTGAAAGCAACTGACTTTAGACATTTAAAATGAATACTGCCAGTCTTAAGATTTTCGCTAGTGTGTTTTAATAAACTGAAGAAACTAATAAACTGAAGTCAGGGCACTGAGCTGAGGCTCCACTAGGGAGACTTACAGCAGGCAGCAGGCAGAGAGTTGACAGAATACACTTAGTAGCAATTAAAGGGGGGGAAAACCCTTTCATGTTTGTACCCAGACACAAGCAAATATTCTCACTAACCTGCCCTTATGCCAATGTTTGCATTTCCTGAATACAGGGTGAAGTGTCCCTCCACAGAGGTTTCTATGGAAGCAAAGGGAGGGACAGAGAGGCAATTGCAATGAGGTTGCAGTGTTTGAGGTAAATCTTCATAAAAAGTCAGATATATGAACAACAGATGAGTTGTGATCAGAGGCCTCAGAGTCCATGTTCCCAGAGTCCATCTCAGAAGAGAAAATCATATTCTCCTCCTTTGTGACATGCAGTGCCATACTCCTCCTAAGAAAGCTACACCTTCCCTAATATGGATAGATGTTTGTTTATTCCACAATTCTAATGGGGTAAGAATAGACAATCAACCTCATTCTACTCCCTGGAACACATAAGCTTATACAAACACTTGAATATATCAGGGCTACACCTAGGCATAAGCTTTCATAAAATAACTTAAATACATCTCCAGTAGTCTCCATAGAGTATCAGAGCCTCAAGAACATTTAAACATCGCATGTCTCTTCTGAGATTCATGTATTCAATTTTCAAATTTTTAATTTCTAATTTTTTTCAACCTGTAAAGAGTGAATTTGAAAAAGACAGTATGTAGACTTAGCAAAATCCTAAAAGAAACCACAATCCCATATATTATACCCTCCAAGTCTCAGAAAAAAGCACCAAGGAGGAGTAGTGACTAATATAAGGGACATGAAATGAGCAATGCTATGAAATTCTGACTTCTGGACATGAATATGGGCACTGCTTTCATGAATGTCCAGCAATATTGTTTCTCTAGATAGCCACAACATAATCCAGCCAGAATTATGCACACAAATATGTAGATGAGTTCTCCATACTCCACATATTAGGAGGATAATGTGGCATTTGGAAGGTGTTGTAGAGTTGTTGTAACTAATGAGCAGGTTTTGTGTGTTCTACTGGATATATTCATATCCAAATTCACATGGGCAACAGTAAATGAGCATAGTGAATTGCCACATATGAAAGATGACATGAAATGGTGAGGGGGCACATAAGATGTGAATTAGGTGGTGTTTGACAAAGTAAATATCAGAATGTTAAGATTGTTTTTCCGTGTGTGGAGAAATGAGATTTTACTTGGGTGCTAACAGTATCAAAGTGTTAAAACCCATAACAATCATGGGAGAGAGCATGGCACATTTAAACAACAACAGAGGAGTTCATTCCCTAGTATTTCGAGATTCCAGATTAAAATCTGTATCTTTGAGCTCTTACTGTCAAAGAGCCAATGGTTTCTCACATCTTTTCTTTTTGAAGATTTATACTAAGTATACTCATATTCTTTCCTTTTCCTCTTAAAAGCTTATAACTATTTTTAAGAAAAAAATATTGTGTACCTCTTTGAGAGACAGTGGCTTGGGATTTTAATGCAAACTATAAACATGCATATGATTGTAAATATGCAGATTACTTTATGTAGATGTTATAGTTTCCTTTCTATTTTTGTGATATAAAGTCTTGAAATACTGTGAAGGGAAAGGATTATTCCATCATTCAGTTCATACCTTATCACAAGGGAAATCAAGACAGATTTCTATACTTGCTTTCTTTAGTTTGTTCAGTTATCTCCTAAAAGTCAGGAGTGTGATTACTCTTGGTAGGATGGGACTGCTACACCAATCACCTATCAGGAAAATGGCTCATGAATTGCCTATATGACAATCTGATAATGGTAATACTATAACTTGATTATTTCTTTCCAAACAAGTCTATTACTGGTCAAATTGGTAATATTAATAAAAGCCAACACAACAGATAAGTTATATCTACTAAATACCTACTAGTAAGTTAAATAACCAGAATTAATGTTCTGTCTGTACAACGGAGAAATAACTGGACAAAATTCTTTTTCATCTAAATTATACCATACATAGCCTCCCTCAGATTGCATTCTCTTGATTTTTTAACACAGGCTTATTTATGTTTTAATTTTTCCTTTTAAATTTTACCTGGTAATACCTCCCAGTCTGAAGGTCTAAGGGAACTCTATTCTGTTAGTCTTGATCCACAATTTAATGCCAGGAGTATCAGTTGTATCAGGAGAAGTTGGATATCTCAACTAAATTTTAAAACAAATCAATTTACCCATCCTCCATTTATCTTACTGATTAAGAATCCATCTAAATGATAGTAAAGTTTAAAATATTTTGAAAATATCTTTGAAGGTCAGATAGATTAATTTTTAAAAAGGAGACACTGCAGATAAATTCGGAACCATACAAAGAAGAATTGAGTGCTGTCATAAGCAATTGAGACAATATCATAAATTATTGAATAAGGGTAACTTCTCTGCTAAAGTATATTTTTAAAATTTTTGGATATTTGCAAGTTATTACTTAGTCCTGGAATAGAAAATCTTTTGAATACTGAAAATAACAGATAACAACAGAAGTATGCCAAAGATAAAGAACAATAATGGTATCATCATATTCAACATATTTTTGGTCCTGTCTTAGATAAAAATGCAAATAATTTTGTTTTTCATGAAATTTGAAATTTTCATGATGATTACTCAAAAAATTAGAAGTAGTACTTCCATGTAAGATTTATGCCTCACCTACATATGTTCATGGAGAACTCTAATTTATATGTCACAGAGATCCCCAGAGACACTCACACATGCATATTTATTACCAAACTACTTAAAAAACTTAGTTTATAAACTAAGACTAAGTAGCTATGAACTGATGAATGTACAATAATCATTGTGCATATGTAAAATATAATTCTGTTCAGCCAAAAAGAAGAATGAAATTGTGTCATAAGAAAATTGATTCAGTCTCCAACTGCATCCTGGAGGTAAAGATCTCCCATAGACTCCACTTTCAAATCCTGTCTGGAGAGAGCTGATCTCCCAGGAGTGCTCTCCCTCATAAGCCAATAAGTGAGATCATCACATTCCCTCTAATAATTGTCCAAGATGGGACAGGCCAGGATCACAATGAGTACAGTAACAGTGGAGCAGCTGGGGACAGAATCCTTCTGGTCTCCCTCTGCACCCTGGAGCTAAACTGTCCTACAGCCATCTGCACCCAAACCTCACCTAGGAGAGAACTGGCCTCAACAGAAGTGATGACACACCTAAGACCACAAGCAGACAAAACAAACAGAGGAGTCTTAGAAAGCCCCTCTCCCACTGTTAGGAATTCAACATAAACCCAAGAGTTAACAACTACAACATGATTGCATAGTTTAGACAAACCAGGGTTCTATAGTTGTTGCTTCCATATAATGAACACCTATGATCCTTGTATAGTTGATCCCGAGAACTGAGCTCAGGTCCTTGATCCACTTACTCCTACATACTTTCCTCCACATATCCCATGGGATTCCCTGATCTCCACCTTATGCTTGGCTGTGTATCTGTGTATTTTCTCCCATCACCTGCTACAGGAATCTGCTCTAATGGTTGGGCAATTCAGTGATATGTGCATATAGCCAAAGATTATCTTCTGTCATCCTCTTAAATTCTTTATATAATTTGGGCTGCTATGAACATAGTGGAGCATGTGTTCTTATTATATTTTCAGGAATCAATTGATTTATATAATCTTTCTGAGATTGTTAAGCAGATTAGTTCCATCAGTATTGAGCCAGTAGTGTAATTTGATGTCACCATTGCAGATGGCTAAGTCAACTGTTTAAATAAATTTACTCAATTAAAGAAACACATACACACACACATAGACTCACACACACACACACACACACACACACACACACAATGAAGTAAGCCAACACCCAGTTTCAAATTAAATGGAGAGAATGTTAAAGCAATCTCACAAAAGTCAGATGCATTAAAAAGGCTGCCTATTTATTTAATATAGTACCTGAATTTGCAAGGGGCTATCTTAGGAAAAGCTACTAATTAGCAGGTGATATTCCTGAGAAGGTATCCCTCTGATAATCCACAACAGTTTTGCTCTCATAAGCAAGACTCAAGAGAAAATAATTTCAGGAAAGATTCCTGCTAAAGGTTTTCCTGATATTAAACATTTATAACAATCACCAGGTATAAGCCGAACTTTTAGAACAGATGTTGAGAGCCTTGAGTCCCGACACAATTTTGGAACTGGTAGACTAGCAAGGTATGCAGTGGGCACCAGAGTGAAGGATTTCCCAGGGTATAGACTGCCTGAGAGCCTTCCGCACAGGGGACCTGGGCAGCACTACAGATGCCTGGGCAGGTGGGAGAGTTTCTGACCTGCAGGAGGTCCTGTAGATAGACAGAGACCCAGGGACCGATATCCACATCATCTTGGATCCTGAAGTTCAACCAGGGAAGTTTCTGATCTACAGAGAGCCCTGTGGTTAGACAGGGCTCCATGGTCTGACACTGTCTTGGGGAGAGAAGCTCAACCAGCTAGAGCCCTGCAGACTGAGAGAGCCACCAAATAGGCTTCAGCAGTACAGCCAGTGAAGCCCCGGTCCTGCAGGAATTCCTATGTTTGGACAGAGCCCTGAGACCTGCCACCATTTTGGAGCTGGTAGCCCAGCAATGTACACAGGGGCACCAGAGTGAAGAATTTCACAGGGTATAGCCTGCCTGGGTGCCTTCCGCACTAGGGAGCTGGGCAGCACTACAGCTACCTGCGCAGGATGGGGAGCATCTGACCTATGGGTGGTCCCTTAGATAGAAGGAAATCCAGGGACAGAGATTTGCACCATATTGGATCCCTCAGTTTAACCAGGGAAGCTCCCGATCTACAGAGAGCACTGAGGTTAAACAGGGCTCCTGTGGTCTGAAACGCTCTTGGGGAGAGAAGCTCAAACAGACAGAGCCCTGAAGACTGAGAGAGCGATCATCTAGGCTTCAGCAGTCCAGCCAAGGAAGCCTTGGACCTGCAGGTATTCCCAAAGTTAGACAGAACTGTGAGACCTGTCACCATCTTGGAGGTGGTAGACTAACCAGGCAAAACAGGTGGAGACAACAGGAAGCCAGATAAGTGCCCAAAGGCAAGCCAGGAAGAGACTTGAGTCCAGCTTAGTAGAGCTGAGGAGGTAATTCAGAGTCCAGTTGTGGGAACCTTCAGGTTTCCGCCTCCGGAGCATGGATGCCCTCTGAGACAGCAGCACCAAATGCCAGGACCTTCAACCACCCACCATTAATAACAAGACCAAATAACTTCAGAAATAAACAAATGGCAAAATGTAAACGTAGGGACATTACTAGCAGAAATCAAGGCAATATGGCAGTATCCAAATCTAATTTCTAGATAGCAGTAAGTCCCTGATACACCAAAACACCAGAAAAGCAAGATTCAGATCGAAAATTACTGGTCAGGTTGCTGTTAGAGGAACTCTTAGACAAATCTCTTTAAGAAATACAGGAGAAATACATGCTCCACTATGTTCATAGCAGCCTTATATATAATAGCCAGAAGCTGGAAAGAACCCAGATGTCCCTCAACAGAGGAATGGATACAAAAAATGTGGTATATATACACAATGGAGTACTATTCAGCCATTAGAAACAATGAATTCATGAAATTCTTAGAAAAATGGATGGAGCTGGAGAACGTCATACTAAGTGAGGTGACCCAGTCTCAAAAGAATACCCATGGTATACAGTCACTGATAAGTGGATATTAGCCTAGAAGCTTGGAACACCAAAGACACAAATCACATATCAAGTGATGTCTCACAAGAAGAAAGGAGTGGACACTGGTGCTAGAATGGACCAAAACATCATTGTGGGAGAGTACAAGAACAGTAAGGTGGGAGGGGGTGGATGAGGGAGCAGGGGGAGGGAGTAGGGGGATGGAAAAGGACATGTGGGACCTTTGGGGGTGGGGAACCAGAAAAAGGGAAATGAATTGTAAATATAGAATATATACAATAAAAAAAAAAGAAATACAGGAGAAAATGGATCAAAAGTTAGAAGCCCTCACAAGGCAAACACAAAAATCACTTAAAGAAATTCAGGATAATATGGATCAAAAAATAGAAGCCAATAAGGAGGAAATACAAAAATCACTTAAAGAAATGCAGTAGAATGTGTGTCAACAAGTAGAAGTCATAAAAGAGGAGACATAAACATCCCTTAAAGAATTACATGAAAACACAAACAAGCAGGCGAAAGATCTTAGCAAAGATCTAAAAACAGGAGTAGAAACATCTAAGAAATATCAAAGGGAGACAACTTTGGAGATAGAAAACCTTGGGAAGAAATCAGGGGCCATAGATGCAAATATCAACAATAAAATACAAGAGATAGAAGAAAGAATCTCAGATGCTGAAGTTACTATAGGAACCATGGACAAAAAAAAAAAAATGCAAAATGCTTGTAGCTCAAAACATCCAGGAAATCCAGGACACAATGAGAAGACAGAACCTAAAGATTACAGGTATAGATAAGAGGAAAGATTTACAAATTAAAAGGCCAGCAAATATCTTCTACAAAATTATGGAAGAAAACTTCCCCAACCTAAAGAGAGAAATGCCTATGAATATACAAGAAGCCTACAGAACTCCAAACAGACTGGACCGAAACAGAAATACCTCCCTTCCCATAATATTCAAAACCCTAAATGTCCTAAACAAAGAAAGAATATTAAAGGCAGTAAGAAAAAAGGCCAAGTAACATATAAAGGAAGACCTATCAGAATCACACCAGGTTTCTCACCTGAGACCATGAAAGCTAGAAGGTCTGGGCAGATCTAATGCCGACTCTAAAAAAAAATAATTGCAGCCTACTATACCAAGCAAATCTCTCACTCACCATAGATGGAGAAACCAAGGTATTCCATGACAAAACCAAATTTGCAAGATATCTTCCCACAAACCCAGCCCTACAAAGGATAATATGGGGAAAACACCAACATAAGGAGGAAAACTACACCCCAGAAGAAGCAAAATAGAAACCTCCTCTCATGAAACCCAAAAGAAGAGAACCACTCAAATATATATATAATTTCAAAAATGTCAGGAAGTAAAATTACTATTCCTTAATAACTTTTAACATCAAAGGACTCAATTCTCCAATAAAAGGACATAGGTTAACAGACTAGATGCAGAAACAGGACCCTACAATTTGCTGCATACAGGAAACACATCTCAGTGTCAAAGACAAACACTATCTTAGGGCAAAAGGCTGGAAGAAAATTTTACAAACAAATGGTCTCAGGAAAGAGGCCAGAGTAGCCATTGTAAAGTCTGATAAAATTGACTTTCAACCTAAAGTCATTAAAAGAGACCAGGAAGTTCACTCCTTGCTTGTCAAAGGAAAAATCCACCAAAAACCTCTCCATAATGAACATCTATTCCCCCTAATGCAAGAGCACCTTCATTCATAAAAGAAACTTTACTAAAGCTTAAAGAACACATTTCACGTAACACAATATAATTGTGGGTGACTTCAACACTCCACTCTCCTCAATGGACGAAGGACAAATCAGGAAACCAGCAGCTAAACAGGGGCACAGTGAAACTAACTGAGGCTTTTTAACAATAGGAATATATATATATATATATATATATATATATATATATATATATATATATTATCCTAAAGGAAAATAATATACCTTTTTCTCAGAACCACATGGTACCTTCTCCAAAATTGTTCATATATTTGGGCACAAGACAGATGTCAACTAATACAAGAAGATCGAACTAATCTCATGCCTCCTTTCAGATCACCATAGAGTAAGAGTGGTCTTCAATAGCAACAAAAACAACAGAAAGCCCACATACACATGGAAACTGAACAATACTCTACTCAATGACACCTTGGTCAAGGAAGAAATAAAAAAAAGAAATCAAAGACTTTTTAGAATTCAATGTAAATGAAGGTACAACCTACCCAAATCTATGGGACACAGTGAAAGCAATGCTAAGAGGAAAACTCATAACAGGTCTATCTGTTTATGTCTCCTAGAAATTTTGGGGAGGCTAATACTACAAACTCTCAACAACATGACAGCCTAAACAAGACCTGAAATACAACAACAACAACAACAACAACAGCAACAACAACAACAGCAACAACAACAACAACAACAACAACAGACCTGCTTTATGAAGAAGGCAATTCTCACGGAATACTAACACTAGATAAAGACCTGGAGGCAACTAGGAAGACTGAGACTGGGATAGATAATCAGAAGATTTACCTCGGTGACCTATTTAGAACAAAATGCTCAGACCCAAAATTATATACATGCAAGAATGATTTCAAGTACTGAGCAGGATGCATTTCTATATTTAGGAACACACACACACACACACACACACACACACACACACAAAGAGACACATACACATATGCATGTGCAAGTAATATCTTCAGAATATTTTTTACAATCAATCATAAAATCACAATACCCTTCTAGACTATGGCCTTCAAATTTTATTAACTGATGTTTTCTTATTTGTGGCTTTGCATATTGATATATGTAAATCATTTCTTTACCTTATTGGAAATATTTATATAATATTGCTTTTAAGCCACCACTTCACACTTGTACGTATCACACAAATACATTCAGATAACTTTCATGAACTTCTTTTCTCAAGATTACAAAAACTAGAATGAGAGCTATCAAAACTGAGATATTAGCTAAATGTTTTCTTTTAAAAATAATCATACAATTGCTCTTTAAGTATTGTGTATCATTCTACTCAAACTGTATAAAAAATTTTACCAAGATAGATTGATTTACAATTTTAACATTACAAATATGAAGAAGTAACAAAAATACATGATTTTGGTTAGGTATGACCACAGCATAAGGAACTGTATTAAAGCATTGCACCATTAGAAAGATTGAGAATCACTGCTAAATAAAGTGTACAAATAAGCTTAGATGTGAGGCAATACTAGGTGATTTTAGAGTAATAGTCCTCTCAAAAGATTACAGATCTTAATACAATGGTTACTATAAGATTATGTGTTTCTTAATCACTGGACTCTTTTGATGTAGTGAAACTTAAAGATATCCCACACACTAACATATCCAGTGACCTCTGTACTCTTTAGATAACTCAATTCCCATACCTAGGATATGTCAATGTAGAAAGTATGAATCACAGGAATGTTAAATTTGCTGTTGCTTCCTGGAGATTTGGGATGCTAGCTGTAAGACTAGAAAATATAGAACGTGACGTACTTAACAGTTATAATGAAACATTCTTGGGACACAATAATATAAGACTAGACCAACTACAGTGGGAAGGACAGCAATGCATTCTTCAAAGGTCAATTTTGGAGAATTTTTTTAATTATTTACTTTATTTATATTATGAATGTTATCTACTTTCCTCATTACACCTCTGAAAACACCCTATCCCATCCCCAATCCCCCTTGTGCACCTTAAAATCTCCACCACCCTTTTACCTGACCTGGCATTCCCCTATACTAGGGAATTATTGTGAAGTTTGATATGTAGAGTGATCTGAAACAATGCACTTGGTGCATCTGTGCGTATATTTCAAAACATCAATATCAAGTGCTCTCTGATAGCAGGTCAAATATGAGAAGAATATGTGCCTTACTTAGAGGTTCATTGCTTTGAAGAAACATCAGGATAAAGACAATTCATATAAGAGATGACATTTAATTGGGGCTGGCATACAGTTTTAGAGTTCTATGTTCATCATGTCAGAAAGAATGGCAGCATGGAGAAAGGATAATAGGAGATCTATGCCTTGATCTAAATGCAGTCAGGAGAATGTGCACTGCTGGGAGACAGGAGTTTGCTCTGAATTCTGAAGGACAGGTGTGGGAATCTCATGAGACCACAAAGTCCTGGCTCCATTGTAATACACAGTGACAAATTTCCTTTATCCAATAAGATCATATATCTAATTCTTACCAACTTTACATGGTCCAAACATATTCAAATAATCACATCTCACACTCTGTTACCCAAAGTCTTATAAATAACCTGCATCCATTTTTGCTATAATCATGCTAAACATAGCATATCACTTAATACATGGTATACAACTCTAAAAATCTCCATAGTTGAGCACAGCCTGAACAATCTTAAAAATGACCATATCTCTTCTAAGATTCAGGCATTATCTTAATTGTAATCACTTATAAATCAAAGTTAAGTAGTACGTCACATACTTCCATAATAGAAGTTAGACAGTAACATTACAAAATAACATAGAAAGGAATTATTCCATGAAATCAAGAGGAAAAACAAGATGGACAAACTCAGCAATGATCAAAATAACCCAATTTCATGACAGCTCTTGGTTATCCACCTCAACTTCATGGTAAAGCAATAATGATAACAGCACAATAGCCTTTAACTAAACTAGATCTCAAAGTGACTTGAAAACTATCTCCCTTCTGGCTAGCTTTTATACTGTCAGAATATGCTATTCAGGGTGCTTGGGGAGATAAAAAGTCAGCCATGGTCTTACCCACTGCTGGAAACAGCATGCTATAACACTGTCTAGCCAGTCAAGATCTTCCTACTGTTGCCTTGTTTGCACAAATATTATGAGGAAAACCTGTACTTTTAGAGGGTTTGAGAGCTGATCTACATGAGGGACTGCAATGTTAATAATGAAACTGTAGTTAAAGGATCAAGGATGTGAGGGTTTCATAGGTCATAAGATTGAACCTGTTATGATTTTGCTCATGGTGATGCTGTAAATTGCCCTCTATGTTCATGTTTACATACATAGATTTTTAGCAATCACAGCCTAAACAGTTTCTTTTGAAATGGACAACATTCAGTGGAAAGGCCAAGTACTTTTAATTATTTTAATTAACAATCATAACTAAAGTATAATCTCTTAACTCCCCCTCTCCATCAGCCCTCTGACCCTCCTCATGTTGTCATCAAATTCCTGATCCCTCTTAAAATCATGGGCTTTTTTTTTTAATTTCACATTTTTTTATTATTTTCTATATTCGTTGTTTACATTCCAAAGGCTTTCCCCTTTCCAGTCCCCCCTCTCACCATATGTCCCATAAGTCTTCTTCCCCTCCATTCCCCAATCGCCCCCATCCCCACTATTTCTCTGTTCTGGTACTCTCCTACAAAACTGGATTTATTCTATTCCAGACCAGGGTCCTCTCCTTCCTTCTTCTTGGGAATCTTTTGACTTGCTAATAGTGCCTTGAATATTCAGAACTTCTGGGCTCATTAATATCCACTTATCAGTGATTGCAATTCATGTGTATTCTTTTGTGATTGGGTTAACTCGCTTAGGATGATATTTTTCAGATCCAACCATTTGCCTACAAATTGCATGAATTTATTTTTTTTCACTTTTATTTATTTTTATTTTTTATTTTTTTATTTTTATGCTTTCTTTTAAATTTTCCATATTCTTTGTTTACATTCTGAAGGCTTTCCCCTTTCCCAGTTCCCCCTTCACTATATGTTCCATATGTCCTCTTCCTGCCCCCCCCCGCCCCCACTACCTATTACCCAATCACCACCCCACCATTTCTCTGTTACCTTCTGGTACTCTCCTACAAAATTGGATCCAATCCTTTCAGGACCAGGGTCCTGTCCTTCCTTCTTCTTGGGAATCATTTGTATTGCTAATTGTGCATTGAGTATTCAGAGCATCTGGGCTCATTAATATCCACTTATCAGTGATTGCATTTCATGTGTACTCTTTGTGATTGGGTTAATTCACTCAGGATGATATTTTCCAGGTCTAACCATTTACCTACAAATTGCATGAATTCATTATTTTTAATTGTTGTGTAGTATTCCATTATATAAATATACCACATTTTCTGTATCAATTCTTCTTTTGAGGGACATCTGGGCTCCTTTCAACTTCTGGCTATTAAAAATAAGGCTGGTATGAACTTAGTGGAGTGTGTGTCTTTATTGTATGCAGGGGAATCCTCTGGGTATATGCCCAGGAGTGGTATGACAGGGTCCTATGGAAATGTCATGCCCAATTTTCTGAGGAACCGCCAGACTGATTTCCAGAGCGGTTTTACCATTTTGCAATCCCACCAACAGTGGAGGAGTGTTCCTCTTTCTCCACATCCTCGCCAGCACCTGTTGTCTCTTGAGTTTTTAATCTTAGCCATTCTGACTAGTGGGAGGTGGAATCTCAGGGTTGTTTTGATTTGCATTTCCCTGATGACTAATGATGTTAACCATCTCTTAAGGTGTTTCTCAGCCATCTGAATTTCTTCTGGTGAAAAGTCTTTGTTTAGCTCTGTACCCCATTTTTTAATAGGATTATATGGTTCTTTGGGGTCTAACTTCTTCAATTTTTTGTATATATTGGATATTAGCCCCCTGTCGAATGTGGGGTTGGTGAAGATCTTTTCCCAGTTTGGTGAAGGCTGTTTTGTCCTTCTGAACATACCCTTTGCCTTACAGAAATTTTGTAATTTTATTTGTCAGTTCTTGATCTTAGACCATAAACTATTGGTGTTCTGATCAGGAACATTCCCCCTGAGCCCATGACCTCCAGGTTATTTCCCAGGTACTTTTCTTTTAGTTTCACTGTGTCAGGGTTTTATGTGGAGATCGTTGATCCACTTGGAGTTGATCTTAGTACAAGGAGATAAGTGTGAATCAATTTGCATTCTTCTGCATGTTGAACTCCAGTTGAACCAGCACCATTTGTTGAAAAGGTTGCAATCTCTTATTGTCGCAGAGCCTGGGCAGATGCATTTAAAATGGATAGGATCAGTTCTGCTGAAGATTCAGAACTAATAGGAAGGTTTGGCATGTATAGGTCAGTTAAACTGCCCACAGGCACAATGGTTGTTCTAGGGCCCAGTACGAAAATGCCAGGGCCAGGTTTTGGGATCAATTCTTCCTCAGTAGGGCCCAGTATGTAGATGGCAGGACCAGGTTTTGGAATCCAGGGTTCAAGGGTAAAAGGCTACTCGGTAGGACCTGGTATGTAGATAACAGGGCCAGGTTTTTGGATCCAGGGTTCCAGGGTTGTTTTAGTGCTACGTGAATGGATATCATGCCCTTTCTGTCCTGGTATGCAATATAATTGATGATTAGTGCCAATGGATGCTTTATGTCGATTTGGAATGGATTGTATCAGATTTATGCATATAAGGAAACCATCATCATTTCCATCTTTATATAATCTAAGCACCCAAGTATATCCAGTGTGCCAACCTATTTGTTTCTTTCCTTCTTCAGTAAAGGTTATTTAAAAAAAAATTCACATTCTGGACTATAAGTCCAGCCCTTACTTTTTATTGGGTGGTTAAATTAATTAGCCGTGACCAAGATATAATCCCATGAGGAGGTGGGGTAGGTGGAGGTAGGTGTTCCTTGTAGTCACACACCCATTTTTTACAACAAAAAAAAGTCACTTTCACCTCCACATATGGGGTTTAGGGCTCAGTCTCAATAATACCCTGGGCATACATAAAATTTTAAGTTTTTTAACTGGCTTCATCGGGAAGGGTGTCCACATCCTCCCCATGGGAATAAACCCAGGTGCCCTGGTGGTGAGGACACCGTGGGGGCCTTCATATTGGGGTCATAATACCCTTCCATGTCCCAGTTTGCTGGGGCTCCAATGCCAGTTTACAGAGGTCTGGATAAAGAGAAGGCCACCAGGTCCATGGAGAAGCCACTTTGGATACTCCAAAAGGGATCTCTGGCTTGGGATAAACCCTGCCATGTATAATTAAATACCTGGTATGTGGTAGGATTAGGTTTTCCATCAGCCACAGTGCTCTATAGTCGCAGGCACAACAGGAACCAAAGAAACCTCATGGCTCTGAAAGAGAACACAAATTTGAAATCCTTCTCAGGTGTCAACCTGGGGATTATTATTATAGGGTTTTATTAACCTTTCATGAAGCCATCTGGCTACCCCTTCCCTAGTATTATAAATGCAGGCAGAACCATTTCCCCAGATGAGAGCAGGGTGTGGACCCTGCCATTGGCCAATCAGAGGGTCCTTCCAAAGAACTTGTGCATAGTTTTGCTTGGTGGTGGGATGCCAGAGGCAGTCGGCAGCTGCCCCTTAGTATCTAGAGTCAAAAAACAATTAATACAAACAGGGCATGTGGCAGCAATAATTTAGCATTGCTTTTTAATGAATAAAAAATCTCATTAGAAGTCAATTTAAAAGAGTATTTTTAAGCATCTGGTTGGCACGTTCAACCATCCCCTGCCCTTGGGGGTTATAAGGGATGCCATTAATGTGTTTAATTTGAAATTGTGAGCAAAATTGTTTAAATTTTGGCTTGTATAGCCAGGGCCATTATCTGTCTTTAATATTTTAGGCTGTCCCAAAACAGAAAAGGCATATAACATGTGAGTGATGGCCTTCTTTGTAGCTTCTCTTGTGTGTTCTAAGGCATATATGAACCCACTAAAGGTATCAATGGTCACATGTACAAACTTCAGCCTCCTAAAGGAGGGAACATCCATTTGCCATAGCTCTCCTAGTACCAGAACCCTGGGATTGAACCCTAGGTGTGGTTCAGGGGACAAGGTTTGGCAATTTTTACAGCTTTTAACAATTTGTCTGGCCTGTTTCCAAGTAATTTTATATTTAAATCTCAAGGTTTGAGTATTAAGGTGATGAAATGAATGTGCCACTTGTGCCTCACATACTGGATCAGCAAGAGAGGCAGTCATGACCAGTCTGGTGCCTTTATCAGCCAGGTCATTTCCTTCTGAATGAGCTCTGATATGGCCAACTAAATATGGGGCTGATCGAGCCCTGATATGTGTTTGTATTTCTGAGAACAATTTAAAGTTATGTGTTGAAGATTGTATGGTAGAAAGAGTTTATAAAATTTCAAGTGTTCTAACTACATAATGGCTATCAGAGAAAAGATTAAAGGATTGATTTATTAATCTAAATATTTCTAAAGCACTATAAAGCACTAAGAATTGAGTAGAAGTGTATGGAGTATTGATAGAAAAGGCCTGATCTCCAATAACATAGGAAGCTTTTCCATTTTTTGATCCATCAATAAAAACAGTTAAGGCATTTGTTATAGGCTTCATATATGTACCTTTTGGGAATATAAAGGGAGTAACATGAAGGAACTGTAATAATTTATCTCCTGGTAAAGGAGTGTCGAAGGTTCTTGATAAGTAGACAGCAGGACGGCCCAATCATCATGCTTATTCTGTAGCCAAGCAAGTTGGTCTTGTGAATATGGGGAAATAACAACATCTGGATCACAGCAAAAATGACAAGTGGCTGCCTTAAGTCCAAAAAAGATAGCTTGACACACCATTGAGGGATAAGTGGGGAGTACTTTAGGGTGTGTCGCCAGCAGGTGGATCCACATAAGCATCTGCCCATTTCGCCAGACTTCAAGGAGTGTTTGCCCATTGGCGTCGGTCTTTGAATGGCATTCCTTATCCCAATGGTAGCCTCTCTTGCAGCAGGGTCAGAGTCCTGGTGCATTGGGTCTGGAGACACTTTGGCCAACAACAGAATTAGGAGCTGGGGCTGGGAGTAGCACACTCCCTAGCAAGATGAGCAAGTTGCCCACATCTAAAGCATGATTTCCTCCTGGGTGGCCAGGATGTCTAGATTCTTGAAACACAGCCCCAATGGTCAGTCTAATAGACTTAGAAACTTGATGTGAGAAAGAATCAACATCACTGTAAAGTTTAATCATCCCTGAAACATCAAGATCTCAGGTCTTGCTTCACAATGAGGTTTTACATGCCGAATTTGCATTTTCGAGAGCAAGTTGTCTGACAAGAATTCCTTCACTTTCACTTTGTCCTAAGACTCTCTCTGCAGCTTCTTGTAGCCTAGCCATAACCTGTGACTAGGGCTCCTGTGCCCCTTGGTTAATTTTAGTCAGAGGAGTAGTGAGCATCTCCGTAGCAGGGACCTCTCTCCAGACAACTATGGCAGCCTGTGCCGTTTGAGCTAGGATGCCCGGAGATAGTCCCAACTGCTTTTCCTCAGAGACGAACGAGCCCCTCCTGCATAACTTGTCTGCCATCCAAGAGTCGGTCTTTCTTTAAGGATTCTTCCTGGTTTTGGCACCAATACTTTTAGCCCTGTCTATGAACTCAGAATTCCAAGAGAAGTACTGACCTCTGGTGAGCACCACCCTAGCCTATTCTCCTGGAGTCAAAAATCTGGACCCAGCAAGTCGCTCCAGGATGGACAAGGTAAAGGGGGCATTAATACCATAATACTTGACAGCCGAACAAATTCTTTTATATGTTTGTGTCTTTTATATACAGGGCGTGAGACCTCTCATTCCCTTTGGTTGGGGTCCGACTCTTCAGAATCTGAAGCTACTTCATCATAATCGTTTTCCTCCTCTATTCTGGCTCCTCATTATTATTTTCTCCTTGATTATGGTTGGTACTATCTGGTATGGGTTTATCTCTGGTTTCTCCATTTTTCTGGGACGATAACCAAGGCATCAGGGGAGGAGGGGGAGTGCAATCTGACCTGGGCTTATTTTCAACCTATTTGGTGCATGCCCTAGTCATAACTGGGAAGGTTAGTTTTGGTTGGGGCTTAGGTATTTTTGTGATATTGGACTGCCACATTGGGGCAACTTGTCCCCTTTCCATGGTCTCTTGTAAGTTTTGTATTTCAAAAGTGAGATCTCCCAATTCCTCCTACAAATGTAAGAGTTGTTTAAGGTCGGTGATTTGAGCCTGCAGTGCTGCCTTGGTCTGAGTAAATCTTTCCATCATTGCTACTGGCAGAGGTGCAGGAGGAGCTGAAGGAAATGGGGGTATATCTTGTGGGGGGAAATAGGTCCGTCTTTTTTGTGTAAGAAAACCCTGAAACATTTGCGGCCGGGGGCCATATCTCTCTTCCTCATATTTGGCAGCTTCCTCTTCCAAATCCACCTCAGAGGTGAAATCAAACCCTGACTCAGAGGGGTGGCACAAAAGATGCTTTTTCTCTCCTGAAACTCCTTTTAAAGAAGGATAGATGGCTTTAGGATTATTAGGCTCATTTTGGATTTCTAAAAAGCATAAGTCTCTGAATGAGGGATTTTTCTCTATCTTCAGTTATATCTATAGCTATAGAGGGCCAGGGAGAAGGTGGTTCCTCTTTTTTTACTTTCAGGTTCCACTTTTTTACGTTCACTTCAGTGTGAGGGTGGCTGTGAGGCTTGTAAGAAATCTGCAATTGCCAGGAGGCGGGCACTCTCACCCCCGTTTTCAGCATCTTTCCGAACATCTCTAATAATACCCCAATAACTGAACAACGCCACAGACACAGGATCAGCAGCTTTTAAAAGTCTATTAATATCTTGGCCAAACTTTCCCAAGTAAGAGGGTGAATATCGGGGTCACTCAGAATTATCCAGGGACACTTTTTCTCAATGAAACAAAAAAAAACTTGATTCAATCTTTTATCTTAACTCTTATTCCTCTCTCCCTGAGGGAATGCTTGATCTCTCCTATGAAACAAACTTTCTTAGTCAATCTTTTCCCCTAGACAATCAGACAACAATTATTTGACCTGACTTACCTCCACCTCCAGCAACGTGATGTGGCATGGAGGATCCACAATTCCTTTTTCTGGAGGTCCTCTGTCCTGTATCACCTAGTAGTTGGCCATGCTTCGGGTCCCTGTTTGGGTGCCACATGAAGCTGTCCGGCAGGTCCAGTTATTCAGGGTCCCGAAGAGACACTACCTGAGGGTCAAAGGGGGAAGAGAAAGGAGACCAAGCAAGAAATTTATTGTCCAGGTCTCATGTAATAAACAGAAATTCTTAGGTTATATTGTCCTCAAATGAGGAATTTCATGCAAACGAGTGGTGGGCTGCAGCAGGAAGCGGGGAAAGGTCATCTGCTTGGCACTTCTGCTTCTTTTGTAAGTAGGAACTTTCTGCCGTTTGGGCTGGAACATCTTGGGTAAGTTAAGTTTAGGGCTGGGCTGGAACATCTTGGGTAAGTTGATGCTGGAACATCTTGTGGCTTTTCTTGCAACAGTCTTTCACCACCTACCCAGGGGAGAGGCTCAAACTTGTACTTCTAAAACTTGCTGAAGCAGGTAATGTCAGACAAAATGGCTCCTGACATACAACCACCACTTTACTAAGCCAGCATGATTTCTTTACTTTAAACCTTCACTTAAACCAGCAAGAAGTCATGAGCATGTAACAGAATTTTATATATTATCTAATATTTTCCTCTCCACCAATAGTTGACTACCAACACAGTCTGGCTACATGCTCTGAAATGGGAATTTAGTAGATACACAAACATGTTCATTCATTTTGTACTTTCTATGGCTCCTTTTCACTAAGATAAAGTTAAATAGTTGTAAGAGATTACATTACTCCACAAAAAAATTGTTCTGCCTGCTTTTGATGTTTGTATATATATATATATATATATATATATATATATATATATTTTAAAATTTTAACTTGTTATAACCAACTATGATGTAGGTAGAGATTCTTAACTGATATTTTATCGATATCAGGTTTGCCTATGGCTATCTATGTGCAGTACTGTTTTTAATTTCTAATTGCAGAGTTGTTTGTATTAGTATTTTCATCATGACAAAAATTTTAATATTTAAGTTTTTCTTTCCCATTAGAGATCCCCCTATCAAAAAACCTGTTTAGTTTGGACACCATTTTTAATTTTGTCTTTTTCAGTTGGTGCTGTTTAGTTTCTTGAATTATATATATATATATATATATATATATATATATATATATATATTAGATATAGATATAGATATAGATATAGATATAAATAGATAGCCATCTGTCAAATGTAGGTTGGTGAAGAAGTTTAATCAATCTTGAGGCTGCTATTTTTCCTACTGATAATATCCTTTGCCTCACAGAAGCTTTTGAGTTTCATAAGGTACAATTCATCAATTGTTGATCTTAGCACCTGGGCTATTCTTTTTATGCTCAGGATGTGGTCTCCTGTAAAATGAGTTCAAGCCTATTCCCCAATTTCTGTTCGTCTAGGTTCAGCACACTCAGTTCTTTGTTACGTGCTTTGATGCATTTGAACATGAGTTTTGTGCAGGATGATAGATATGGATCTGTTTGCATATTCTATTTGTGGATATTAACTTAGTCCAGCACCATTTCTTAAAAATGTGTTGATTTTTTCCACTGCATGCTCTTGTCTATTTTATTAAAAATCGTGTATACATAGATTTGTTTGGTTAAGACAGGGTATTCCATTATCAATACCTTGCAGTTTATATTATTATTATTCGGTAGTATAAGTTTAGGTCAGGGATGGTAGTACTTCCAGGAGTTATTTTATTACTAAAAATTGTCTTAGATATCCTTTTTTTATATATGTTTATTAGAATTGGTTTCAATGTCTTTATATAATTGTGTTAAAATTGTGATAGAATTGTACTCAATATTTAAATTGCTTTTTGATCAGAAGGACATTTTTACTTTGTTAATAGTTTGAATCTACAAGCATAGGAAATCTTCCCATCTTCTAATATCTATTATCCCATGGTATTTTCACTTGCTTCATTAGAATTACACAAAGATATTTTAAAAATGTTATGGATACATGTTCTTCTGCTTCTTGAGTAAATGATGAATGAGGTTGAAGCCTGGGAGAATCTTATACAGCTGACAAATGTTCTATTATACATTGGGTTACTTGTGGTATTTCTGTACTGTTTTGCATATGTGGCAATATTTCATGTATGCCCTGGTCAGATTCCGGAATTCCAAGATATTCTGGACAGAGGTGGAATTTGTGAAAGCCCCCTTTCCAAATAGGGTTCTAGAGGCTCTTGGGACAACAAAGAGGTATCTGGAGGCCCTTGGACAAATGTCAATATATCTACAACACTATGGTCAGACATGGGATGTTTCAGAGACAATGACACTGGTTGTGGCACTCTCAAATCCAATTGAAAAAATGGAGAATACTGTAGACTCTCTATGGTAGATGCTCAAATTTCCAAATCTCCTAACAAACATTGGATAGTCCTGACCTGCCATTTGTACAGGAGCATCCTTCTAGATTGCTTTGTAAAGACAGACATGGGACTCCACATTCTTGAACTGATAACGAAGGACTTGGATTCACTTAAACAGATAAGAACATTGTGAAAGACCCTAAAGAAGATGATGCAGTTCTTACTGTTGCTTTTCCAGATAAAGAGAAGGCCATGGGACATTTGGAGAAATGCAGAGATCATGAAGAATCTGAAGCAGTTAGACATGTTTGTTGGACACATGGTTGAGAATTCAAAGACTCCTTTGGTCCATTTCATGAAGTAGGAGGTCCTTCTGTAGGGTTAGAGAGATCAAAAGCCCCATGTGTGTAAAGGGAAGGACTGAAAAGGCTTAGTGAGGAAATTAAGGGACAAAGTTGTGCAGATATTGTAAGTTACAGAGGTGATTCATAAGATATGACATGTTCTGGGGTAGCTCTTGAAGATTTTGGTGGAGCAGTTAAGATGATGAATATCCTAGGGTCCCCTGGGGAGAAGACAGATGCACTACAGAGACTTGTGCAGTTGCAAAAATTCTCAGTGATACTTGGTCAGATTTCAAACCTTTTGCCATGTTTTGAGCAGGGTTGATATATCCCCAACGAATAGGGAAAGTTGGTGAGGGAGTTACTGTGCAGTGTGTAGAGGTGGACTGTTTTCCTATACCATGTGTATATAAGGAAGGACATGGAGGCCTTTGGGCAGCTGTATAATGTTAAGAAGACCATTGTGTAAATGGTGACAAACCTATGGTCCCCTGTGCAGATAGACAGGCACTCAGAGATCCATGGTCAGAAACAGCAGATACTTGAGTCCCTTGTTCTGAGGGGGAAAGACTCAGAGGATAATGAGAACATTCATAACATTGGGATATTTTCATCATTGCTGGAGCTGAAGTAAAAAGTTTCAGAATCTCCTTGGCTGACAGCAAAGGTCATAGATACCCTTGGCAAGATGGGAAAGTTTCTTCACCTCCTTGGGTTGAAGATGACTGTCTACCAGGTTTTGGAGGTGATGGTGGCAAAGATTCTGGTGTCACTGAACCAGATTGAGAAGATGCTACATCTTCCCTCACTTGTGGCAAATTGTGCACAGTATTCTGTGATTCTTTGGGTTGTCCTGATAGCCCTGTGGCATTTGCTGAATTTTCTAGAATTATTTGGTTGTAGAAAAAATTAATTTGCACAGTAAAAGTTCACTCTTGTGCTCTGTAATTTTCTTTGGTCTTTTGATAATATGGTGCCAAAGCTCTTAGAACTCCCGAGGTAGTTGCAAATTGCTGGGGACCACCTAGTACAGATAGTGAGTTAGTTATCTCTGCTAGTGATACAAAATTGGTTCTGGTGATTTCTGTCAATCTAGCAAAAGCTCGGTGTTCAATGAGGAAGATGTGAATCTTTGTGTAGCATGTTGTAGAAATGAACGAAAGGATCTCCTACCTTCCTGGCAAGATGTTAGAGGTTTAAAAGTCTTTTGAGCACATGACACACTTTGTACAGTCCCTTTTTTAAATGTGGATATTTTAGAGACACTTCGGCAGAAAGAGAATCTCCAAAAGCCATTTGGGAAGATGAAGAATAGCCTAGAGATTTTTGTGCAGATAAGGAAATTTCCAGAGGCTCTTGATCAAATGTCAAAGATCCTGGGAGCAACTCATAGTTTTGGGTAGAACTCAGAGATCCTGCATTCAATGGCAATGTCCCCACAGTCTGCTTTGAAGACATGATCTGACCTACTGTTGCTTGTGCAGATAAGGAATGCCCCCCCCCCCCGTCAGGGACCTGAGTAGATGGGCAATATCCTAGAGTCATTTGTTTAAAAGTATTCCCTTTCAGAGTCACTTTTGCTGATAGGCAATTTTCCATATACCTGTGATCAGTGGATGCAATTTCTTATGGTGCAGAAATACAGATATTCATTTGGATATGATGATATTAGAGATACTATAGATCCTAAAGAAGATTGAGAAGATTTCTCATCTCATCCCACAAATGGCAAATGTCCCAAGGTACCCTGGGTGTCTATTTTGTCCCAAAACCCCAGTACAATGTGATTAATGTTTTCCATTACTTTGGACGGTTGACAAAGAACTTTGAACAGTCCTTTTGGAGCTGTGAACTTTGTGTGTGTGTTCTTTAGAAGTCAGCAAAGTTCCTAAAGTTGCTGAAGTGGATAACAGTTGTGCCTGGCCACCTTTTGCTGGTGTGGAGAATTTCGCATAACTTGGTGAAGACAAAAAAAAAAATCCCAGACACTCCTGGCTAGATAGGAAAGGTCCAGTAGTGTTTGGGGGAAATGGTGAGCACTGTACAGTTTGTTGATCAGATGGAGAAAATTGGAGAGTCTTCTCGGAAGGAGGTTGATATTTCAAAGCTTCGAAACAAATGACACAATTCCTGTTGGTTCCTGTTTGGATTCTGACAGTTTCTGTGACCCTTGGGCAGATAGGGATGTTCCCAGAACCCCTTGTGCAGATGACAAAGATCCTTAAGTAAGTTCTGCAGGTAAAGAGATTCACAAAGGCCCATGGCCAGATGGAAAAATTTCTAGTTCCTACTTGTCACTTTATTACCTAGAGACCCTAAGCTAGGAAGCAAAGCTTCTTCAACTCCCTGTGTAACTATGAGATTTCCCAAAGTGGCTTGTACACAAAGGGACGCTTGCAAAGGTACCTGCATAGATGGTGAGGGTAATGGTGAAATTTGTGCCGATGCATTCAGTTCAATGATTGCTTGAAAATAGTGGAAAGTTGTTAAATAATTTTGCAAAGAAGGTAGAGAGGCTGAGTATGTTGGTGAGGAACAGCCATGATTTTTTGGGCCATGTGGCAATGTATTTCTTAACATACATGGAGACATTACCTGAAAATATGAGAAAGATGACAAATGCATATGAGTACACTGGGCAGACTCAGAATTATCCTGTTTCTTTGGTGCAGATGATGACTGCTGGAGAGTCTCTTCAGTATGTGGAGACAGGCTCAGAGTTTCCAGGACAGATATGCAAAGTTTGGTAGATAGTACATGTGCTATATCCCTTGAGATTTCTAAAGAATATTCGTAGAGCCTGTGTCATGTTGTGAGTATCCTGTATACCCAGAGAGTGGTGGCAAAGTGCCTATAGTCTCACTGTTTGACAGAGAGATATCCTGAGATTCTACCACGTGTGATGAGTGCCCTACATTATTTCAGAAAGATGCTGAATGTTCTTGAAACCATGGGATAGATAACAAATAACCCTCAGTACCCTTGATAGGCATGGAATGTTTTGGAGTCCATTGATTACATCTCAGAATTGTTAATGTTCCTGAAGTTATTATGGACTTTTCTGATCCTGTTGTGCAGATCACAAAGGATTCACAATCTTTTTTGGAAATTACCAATTTTTTAAGTACCTCCAGTAGATGAAGAAGTTGCTTGTTCAAATAGTAAATTTTGTAAAGTCTTAGTTTTAGATTTATGCATTATCATAGCTGCTTTAGAAGGCAATGGCCTGTAGTTTCTTCAATAGATGATGAGTTATCCTGAGAATCTACCATGTTTGACAAGGACATTAACTTCTTTTGGAAAAATGCAGAATGCTCTCAAAACCCTATGGTAGATAGCAAAGAACCCATAGTAGCCTGGACAGACATAGAATGTTCTAGTGGCCTTTTCTTATACCTCACACTTGATAGAATCTCTGTTGTAGTTTGGGGAATTTTCTGACCTTGTGATACAGATGATGAATATTTGACACTTCCCTGCGAACATATTGTTTTTTTTTTTTAGTTTTCTGAGTAGATAAAGATTTTTGTTCAGGTGGCAAATATTTTGAAGTTCAAGTTTCAGATTTGTGAAGCTCTGTGGCAGCTTAAGGAGGCAATGAAAGTTTCTCATTCTCCCATTTCGATGGTAATATTTGGACTTTTCTATGAGCATGTCGAGAAGATCCTAAAGATCGTGTCTTATGTAGAGATGCTGTTATACTTCCTTGTAGTGAAATAGTCTGTCTCAAATTTTCTTGTTCTGATTTGATTTTTGTACCTTCACCTTGGGCAGATACCAAATGCTCTAAGTACCCTTGTACCTGTTATTGCATTTCAAGATGCTTTTGCAAATTGAAAACCCCTGCTGTGGATGGCAAAGTATGTACATGCTGTTTAGAAGGTATGTAAATGTTTAGTGCAACTTGCATAGTTATCAAGGTTTCTAAGGCCTGTGGAGTACATCAATAAGGTTTCTGGGCATTTGGTGCAGACGGTGAGTCTTTTACACCTTCTGGTGTGTAGCAAAGACCCTTGAGATTCTTGGCAAGAAGAGGTAGATACCACAGCATCTGAATCAACAGTAAATAAGGAAATTCTTGCAGGATCAGAAGCAGACTAGTTATGTCTTGAATAATCTGAGAATTTTTCAAGTGTCTTATAGATCCCTGAGCATGTAAATATGTCCCCATATACACACCCTGAGACTGTAACGGTTCTTTAGACCACTGCGAAGTCAGGGGATGTGCCATATCACCTATACCATACAGAGAATGAATTATAGTTCACTGTCCAGATGAGAAGTGTTCTAGTGGCTGTTATGCAGAAAAGGACTGTCTCACATCCCCTTGGACAAGAGACAAAGGTGCTACATTTCCTTCTGAGGATAGAGTTCCCTGTTGCCACTGGGTAGATGGCATTACATTTATGGGCTACCATAGTGAGCCATACTGAGATAATTCTAGGCTTCTAGGCATATGTGTCATATTTGATGGAGTCTAGTGAGAAGATGGGAGAAGCCCATGAGACTCTGGAGCAAATGGTAAGAGTCCAGGAGCCACAGTGGCTGTAGGGGAAATTAACTAAGCTTTGGATCAAGGTGACAAAGGTTTTAGCATCGTTTGTGCAGTTTTATAGGTTACACTTTTGGTTTCGAGAGATAACAAGTGGTCAAGAGTCCCTTGGGTACTTGGTGAAGTAGCAGCACTACCCTGGGTGTTTGTGGAAAGATCCGAAGACCTTTGCAAAGATAAAATAGATCCCGAAAACCCAGAAGAGGATGAAGAAGTTTTCATATTCATCTTTTCTCAGGGGACATGTCCTATAACTCCTTGTGCTGATGAGGAATCTTTCATATCTCCTGGGATGTGGGGCAAATGTCCTTCAAACCTTAATGACAATGGATTAGATTTCTGAACACCTTGTTGATATAGCAAAGGTTCTTTTGTTCCCTGGGCACACAGAGCTCCAGGGGAAGATACTGAACTTCCTAAAGACATTTGGAGTATTGGTAAAGTATCTAGTTGTCCCTGCTTAGATTTTGATGGTGAAAAAGATCGTAGGGTAGATGGTGAATGTTCTCCAGCAAGAGTTTTGGAGGCCAAAGGACTTTTAGATTCTTTAGAAGAAGTTGAAATTTTCAGATGTCTTTGGGCTAATGGCAATACTTCTAGATAATTTTATTTTACATGTGGACTTTCCCTTAGACACTTTGCAATATAGAAGAGGTTTTATAGTACTCAAGTCTGATTTGCAAAGTGACAAATCACCTTAATAATGGGTAAAATATTCTGGAGCACTTGAGAGAGATGAAGAAATCACATAAAGTTCTGTGTCAGGTGGTGAACATACTAGAACCTTTTTGGTAAAAGAGAAAGCCCTTTAGATGTTTGGGAAGATAAGGAGTGACTAGCATGTTCTTTGTTAGACTGGTAACTTTCAACAGTTCATTGGTCATCTGTGGAATATTACAAGGTCTGTTGGACAGATATAGAAGGTGTGGAACTCACCTGAGGTGTAGTTGTATCTTTTGATGTTTTTTTTTTTGTTTTTTTTTTTTTGCAGGAGGAGATGATGCAAGCCCCACTTTTCCAGAAGCTCCATAGCCTTCTTTGTCAGAAGTAACAACACTTAACTTGTGTTTTCTAGAAACTAGATGCCTGGGGACAACTTTGGTCAAGGGGAAATGTCTACTATTTCCCCCCAGAGAAAGCATGTTAGTGAAACTCTCATGGGTAATGAGAGATGGAGATATTAGTAAAGTATCCTGTTCAGATAAGTTAGAGCCTCTGGCCTATTTCTCTGATGGAGAAGGCCTTAATGTGTCTTGTGTATCTAGGCAAATCTTGACTGTTGCTTCAGAATGAGGGGAAAGTAATAAAGCTACCTGTGTAAATGTGGTCTCTCCTCGAACACCATGGGCATATTTGCGAGATCCAAGAGACTCATGGAAAGTTAGGGAAGTTTCTAGATCTCCTTGTATACTTGCTGAAGTCCAAGAAAACTTTCTTCAGTTGGAGGAGGGGGTAACACCTTTTGTATATAATGTCAGGTTTCATAGCATGCTTGATGTGCAAAACATGTTCCAAGGTCTCTTTAATACATAAAGAAAATTTCAGTCTTTAGAGAATTTGGAATATGTTCTGGAGACATTTGTGGGTCTGCAGAATAACCAACACCCCAATATAAAGATAGGTAAGAATTTGTACACTGTGGTGTAGAGGGTAAAGGTGGCTCATACCCTTTAGGAGATAGGGAAGTTCCTATAGTCTCCTATAGGAGTTTGAAGAGGTCTTAAGTATTTTTGTGTACAGGTAGAATCCAAATAATCCCCCTCTTTAGGTATACAGGATGCTAAATATGCTTGTATGTTCATATCACATGTCTTGGTCTCTTGCTCACATAGGATTGGATTCAGAAACATTTGAACAGGTGGAATATGGCCTAGAAATCCTTCTGTAGATGCATGACATCCAAGAGTCCCTTCTAAAGATGGCTCACTGGGAGTGTTTGGGCACAACCTTGACTCTTTGGGACCTGATGACAAGTCATGAGGGCTGTTTTGGCTGGTAGGGCATATTTGAATAATTCTTGATCAGGTATGGACTTTTTGAAGACTCTTTGTTTAAGGGAAGCACCTTTAAGTCTTCTGCTAGAATAGTGATGTTTAGGATCCCTTTTCATAGGAGAATGGCTTAATCTCACTTCCTGTGGGAGATCAATTTTGAGAACATGTCTTTGAAACTCTTCTGTAGAGGGGAACAATCCTCGTGCCCCTATGACGGATTGGGAAGATATCAGAAACCGTGTGGAAAATAATGATAGTGCTAGTTCCATTTGTGTATGTGCAGAAGGCACTAGAGACCCTTGGGTAGACTCAGGAGTTTCTACCACATCTTGCATATGAGTGGAACTCTCAAGAGTCTTTATAGGTCTAGAGCTTCAGATGTAGATGTGGATATGTTTGTCTCTTCTTTGGAAGGTGTGAGACGTGTGAGGTTATTTGGGAGGTTTTGGTTTCATTTCTTCTGCTTTGGTATGTAGGACATGATGTGAGAACATTTTTTAATGGTAGAGGACTGAGAAGACACTCTTGCTTTAATGGAAAATTTCTGAAATTCCCTTGTACAACAGGATCAGGTCTCAAACTCTCTTTATTGGAATCAGATTTCATAGGGTGCTTTGGCTGTCTTTGTGAAAGGACTTAGCACTCTGCCCTGCTTTGGCAGCTGACAAATCTATTAAACACTCCTGGTGAGAGGTGGTAGGACTTGATACATTGGGGGGGAAAAGGGAAATCACTGAACGTACCTTTGGGATAAGAAGGTTTGGAGCCCTCTTTGTCTGATGGGGCCTGTTGAATGTCTCCCTGACCAGAGGGTACTTGTTCAAAATGCTTTGGAGGAGAATTGGAAAGTTAAAAGACATGTAGGGTTGGGAGAAAACTTTGATACTCTTTCTGGAAGAGGAGACATGTGGGATTTTCCTTTTTAGCACTAGTGGGATGTCTTTGCAATGCCTGTCCATGTTTGGAATGTTCCACCAACCCATTGAATGTTGAACTTTCCATTGAACTTTTGGTGAATTGAAGAATTTAATGGGTGATCAGGGACAGTCCCTGAGAATCCTGGGAAGAAGTAGACGATCACAGATCTCCTTGGCTAGAAACGTAGGAGTATATGAAAGCTTGAAAATGTGGGGGAATTACCTCTCCACGTTGACCAGCAGAAGATGGCCCAGGTACTGTGTGAACTTTGAACTTTTCACTGGCATCTCTAGTAGAGTGTTCTGTAGATGTTGCAGGTACTCTGGCATTCATCTAAAGGTTTGTCAAACCCAGGAGACATAGACTTGCTTCAGAAGATGAGGCCACTCTTTTGCTGGTGGCTGGATGTAAAGCAGATGATCAGGTGTCCCTGGCCAGTGGGTTGCTCATTCCCACTAGAACACTCAATGGACGTGAAACTGTCCATTTATTGCTCTGTTTCCAATCCCTCAGAGGGTCCAGTGTCCTCTGATTGGCTGAACCCTTTATAAGAGCCTTGAATTTCTGTAGCTCTTCTGTAACATGAGCATCAGGTTTTGTGAATCCATGGATCTCATAGGGCTTTGAGATCCTGAACTTGGCCTGAGTTTGTCTAAGGAGCCCTGGAGGGGCAACATTCCTCGGGTCTCTGTTGCTCATATGCTTCTCCTGTTGATACAGCATGTTATAATCCATTTGGGGAACATGGAAGGGAGTTCTAGGCAATAGACTTTGTGAACCCTGCAAGTGCTTCCTCTACTGGGGTAGGGCATACTTCTTTTGGGGGACACTGAGTGGAGTCACGGGATCTGGAGTCTGTGAAGCTGGCATTCTATGGTCAGAGGGTAAAGTCTAGGCTGAGGCTTGGGGGCCTCTTTAGACACATCTGGCCATATAGTCATAAGGGAAATTGAAAAAAAAAATAGAAAATGGACTGCTACTCCTGAAAGTTGCAGCGAATATACTTGACAATGATGACTCACAGCAAGAAGTAGCCACGCAGGATCTGTCTGTCCAGAGAACTGTTTAAACGTCCGGAAAGAGAAGAACACAGAAGTCGAGTGACTGTTGGTCTTGGGAATCAAGCAAAGCTCGAGAGCATCTGTCCTCAGGACTGCACTGGCCAGTTGTGAGCTGCCTCTCATAGCAGTTCTGCTTGCAGGGCAATCATACAAGCTTCCTGAATGGGGGGTGGTGATGAGGACCCTCTTCCTTAGGGTCCATAGTGCTATCTAGTCTGATGCCCACTCTCAGGAACCATGATAAGGAATTGTTGAAGGAAGATCATGATTGGAAAGGGCAAGTTGTGCTTAGGAAACTGTCCTCCCAAATCTGGCTTGCACCAGGATAGAAGCCTCCACCTGGAGGCCATCAGTGTTGCAGTGATTTATGTAGGAGCTTCATAAGTGAATGGAAAGGCTGGTCCAGACCCTTGCTCCCCATAGTCTGTGGAGGCTCGACACTCACTGGCATCTTTGCTAGGGAAATGTTAAGGCATTTTATATTTTATATTTGTATAGAACACAGGATGTATGGAAATGATCTTCCAAATATTTTTCTGTACTTTAATGAAGATCTATCCTAGATAAATTTGTAACAACTGATAGTTAACCTGCAAGCTTAAAAACATGTCTAAATTACTAAATAATACTTATTACAATATTATTGTGCAAATGATATGATATTTTTCAGAAAATAAAGACAAACCAATAATCTCCTTATAATACTGATGAATGTTGTGTTTCAAACAGTTTTACCTGTGTTTGACTAGATTCAAAGCATAGAAACAGGAGGACTCCTGAATGTAGCACCTATGGCCTTAAAGAGTTGCATTGTCTGTCACAGCTAAAACTTTGGGATCCTATATCATTTACATGTTTATATTGCTTTTGGAAGATCATATACTTTTTCCTAAACACACAGTACTTGATAGACTGGTATTAGTAGCTCTACATGGGCAGTTCATTTTTGTTACAGTGATGTAATTGGAACATAGTTGCACAGAATGAATTTTGAAACCATTAGTCAAGTTGATTCTTTAAAAGGTTGTGTGTGTATATCATTTGATACACTGAAAAAGATGAAAATTGAGGACATGGATAAGGAAATTATTTACTGACAGAAAAACTTGGTTGCTTGTTGCACACCTTGCAAGTTTTCTTAGATCTGTTTTTAATCTTGCTGGATGAAATTAGATTGTTTAGTTTTTATCTTTGATCTTTGTGAAAGATTTCTGTTTCCCGTTGACTACACAGCCAATAAATATCATTCAGAACCAGTGGGACATTTTTCTATCATCTTATTATTTCCCTGTTCCATTCAGTTTGTGCTTTGTCACAAGTTCTTATTCGGTGGTATTCCCAAATGCTTATCACAGCATTTATTAGTGTAACTACAATTTATCCCAGTAATTTCGATTTTCTTTTTTTCTTCTTTTTTCTTTTCTATGTTCTTTGTTTACATTTCAAATGATTTTCCCTTTCTTGGTTTCCCCTTCCCATAAAACCCATAAGCCCTCTTCCTTCTGTCCTATCCCCAATCAAGCCCCTCCCACTTCTCTGTTCTGGTAATCCCGTACAATGCTGTATCAAGCATTTCCAGGACCAGGGCCCTCTCCTTCCTTTGTCTTGTGAATGATTTGATAAATGAATTGTGACTTGGGTATTCAGAGCTTCCGGGATAAAATCCACTTATCACTGACTGCATTACATGTGTGTTCTTTTATGAATGAGTTATCTCACTTAGGATGATATTTTCCATATCCAACCAATTGCCTAATTCATTGTTTTTAATAGTTGAGTAGTACTCCAACATGTATATATACCACATTTTCTCTATCTGTTCCTCCATTGAGGGACATCTGTGTTCGTTCACGCTTCTGGATATCATAAATAAGGCTGCTTTGAACATAGTAGAGCATGTATCTTTATTTCATGTGTGGGCACCCTCTGGGTATGCCCAGGAAAGGTATATCAGGGTCCTCAGCAAGTGTCATGTATATTTTTTCTGAGGAACCACCAAACTGACTTCCAGAGTGGTTGTACCATCTTGCAATTCTACCAACAGTGGAAGAGTGTTCCTCTTTCTCCACTTCCGTGCTAGCACCTGTTGTCTCCTGAGTTTTCAATCTCAGCCATTCTAACTGGTTGTAGGTGAAAACTCAGGGTTGTTTTGATTTGCATTTCCCCCATGACTAATGATGCTGTACATTTCTTAAGGTGCTTCTCAGCCATTCGAAGCTATTCACGTGAAATTCCTTGTTTAGCTCTGTACTCTATTTTTTTTTTTTTTGGTTATTTGGCTCTCTGGTGTCTAACTTCTTAAGTTCTTTGTATATAGTGGATATTAGCCCTCTGTTGGATGTAGGGTTGGTGAAGATTTTTTCCCAATTTGTTGGTTGCCACTATGTCTGATTGACAGTGTCCTTTGCCTTACAGAAATTGTGTAATTTTATGAGGTTGTATTTGTCAAATCTGGATCTTACAGCATAAGCTTTCAGTGTTCTGTTCATGAATATTTCCCCTGTGCCCATGTCCTCCAGTATCTTCCCCAGTTTTCTAGTTAGCCTAGCAGCAGTAAATACGTAACACACAATCCACATATCAATTGATGTCCAAGACAAAGCAAAAAGTGGCCCTTGATTCTGGAAAGGCTCAGTGCAACTGTGTAGGGAAATACCAAAACAGGGGAGAGGAAATGGGAAGATGGTGAAAGAGGAGGAGGGAAAAGGACTTTTGGAAGTTTTGGGAAGAGAGGAGCCAGGAAAGGGGAAATCATATGAGCTATAAATAAAGAATCGATCTAATTAAAAAAAGGAAAAAGATAAAAGAATGAATCAATTTGAATCTTCTGCATGCTGACCTCCCGTTGAGCCAGAACCATTTGTTGAAAAGCCGAATTTTTTCACTGGATGGTTTCAGCTTCCCTGTCAAAAATGTAGTGACCATAAGTGTGTGGGTTCATTTCTGGGTCTTGAATTTTATTCCATTGATCTCCCTGCCTGTGACTGTACCAGTACCATGCAGTTTTTACCACTATTGCTCTGTAGTTTTGTTTGACGTAGGGGATACTGATTCCACTGGAATTTCTTTTACTGTTGAGAATAGTTTTAGCTATCCTGAGTTTTTGTTATTCCAGATGAATTTGACAATTGCTCTTTCTAAGACTTTGAAGAAGTGAGTTGGGATTTTGATGGGGATTGCATTGAATCTGTAAATTTCTTTTGGCAAGATGGCCATTTTAACTATGTTAACTCTGTCAATCCACAAGCACTGGAGATTTTTCCATTTTCTGAAGTCTTCTTCAATTTACTTCCACATAGACCTGAAGTTCTGCTCATACGGACCTTGCACTTCTTTGGTTAGAATCACACCAAGATACTTTATATTGATTGTGGCTATTGTGAAGGTTGTTATTTCCCTAAACTATTTCTCAGCCTGCTTATCCTTTGAATATAGAAAGGCTACTGATTTGCTTGAGTTGATTTTATTTTCCCCAATTTCTGTTGTTATATCTGCCTTTTTATTTCTAATTTTATTAATTTGGATACTGTCTCTTGGCGCTGTGGGTAGTCTGGCTACTTGCTATAACTTTTGTTGATTTTCTCAAAGAACCACCTCCTTCTACCCACTTACTAAGCCTCTCTATCCTTGCTTTCACTATTCTGTGGTATCTATTGAACCTTCATAGGACCAGGGACATTTCTTCCCTTTGATGCCTGACAAGGACGTCCTCTGCTACATAAGTGGCCAGAGGCATGAGTACTCCTAGGTTGTTGGCTTAGTCACTGGCAGCTGGGGGGGTGTAAATTGGTTGATATTATTGTTCTTCAAATGGGATTACAAAACCCTTCGGCCCTTGAGTCCTTTCTCTAACTTCTCCGTTGGGGGACTTGGACACTCAATGCAATTGTTGGCCGTGAGCATCTGCCTCTCTATTTTAAGCCTCTGTCAGGATCTCTCAGGAGACAGCTATATGAGGCTCTTTTCTCCAAGCAATTCTTAGCATCCACAGTAAGGTCACGATTTGGCAATCTATCTGGAATGAATCCCAGAGTGGGAAAGTCTCTGGGTGGCCTTTTCTTCAGTATCTGCTCTGCACTTTCTCTCCATATTTTCTCCAGTGAGTATTTTATTCTCCTTTCTAAGGACTGAAACGCCCACACTTTGGTCTTCCTTCTTGTTCTTCATGTGCTCTTTGAATTTTATCTAGTGTATTCAGAGCTTTTGGACTATTATCCACTTATCATTGTGGTCATACCATATGTACTGCTTTGTGTTTGGGTTTCCTCATTGACTCTGATTTTTTCTAGTTCCATCAAATTGCCTAAGTATTTCATGAATTCATTGTTTTTAATAGCTGAATTGTATTGCATTGTGTAAAGGCACCATATTGTCTTTATCTATTCCTCTGTTGAAGGTCTTCTTGGTTCTTTGCAGATTTTGCCTATTTTAATTAAGGCAACAATGAACATAGTGGAGCATGTGTCCTTATAACGTATAGGAACATCTTCTGGGTATATGCCCAAGAATGATATAGCTGCATCCTGAAGAAATATTACTTCCAATTTTTGATGAACCAAAATACCATAGTGGTTTCTTCCAAAAGCTGTTCACTTTTAAAAGTTTATTTGTGCCATTCAACTTTTGCTGAACATGATTCTATATGAGTTTTCTGCTGCAGACTTTTAAACACAGAATTACATTTCTGCAAGTAGGTATCATTTGAGTTCTTCCTCTCCTATTTGTATTTTTTATTTAAATTTTTATTGTCTATATTCTATGTTTACATTCCAAAGGCTTCCCCTTTCACAGTTCCCCCCCACCATACGTCCCATAATTCATCCCCCCCAACTATTAGCCTAACATCCTCACCAACACCTGATGTCTTTTGAGTTTTTAATCATAGCCATTCTGACTGGTATGAGGTGAAATCTCAGGGTTGTTTTGATTTGCATTTCTCTAATGACTAATGAGGTTGAACATTTTTTAAGGTGTTTCTCAGCCATCCGAATTTCTTCAAGTGAAAGTCTTTGTTTAACTCTGTACCCCATTTTTGGATAGGGTTATTTGGTTTTCTGGGGTCTATCTTCTTTGTATACATTGGATATTAGCCCTCTGTCAGATGTGGGGTTGGTGAAGATCTTTTCCCAGTTTTTTGGTTGCCGATTTGTCCTTTTGACAGTGTCTTTTGCCTTACAGAAACTTTGTAATTTTATGAGGTCCCATTTGTCTATTCTTGATCTTAGAGCATAGCGATTGGTGTTCTGTTCAGGAATTTTCCCCCTGAGCCAATGTCCTCAAGGGTCTTCCCCAGTTTCTTTTCTATTAGTGTTATTGTGTCTGGTTTTATGTGGAGGCCCTTGATCCACTTGGAGTTGAGCTTAGTGTAAGGACATAATTGTGGATCAATTCTCATTCTTCTGCATGTTGACCTCCAGTTGAGCCAGCACCATTTGTTGAAAGGCTATCTTTTTTCAACTAGATGTTTTCAGCTCCTTTGTCGACCATCAACAAAAACAACAGAAAATCCTCATACACGTGGAGGCTGAACAATATTCTACTCAATGATACCTTAGTCAAGGAAGAAATAAAGAAATCAAAGACTTTAAAATTTAATGAAAATGAAGGTACAACATACCCAAATCTATGGGACACAATGAAAGCAGTGCTAAGAGGAAAATTCATAGCCCTGAGTGTCTCCAAAAAGAAACAGGAGAGAGAATACAGTAGCAACTTAATGGCACACCTGAAAGCCCTAAAACAAAAAGAAGATATTTCACCCAGGAGGAGTAGAAGACAGGAAATCATCAGACTCGGGGCTGAAATCAATCAAGTTGAAAAAAAAAAGAGAACCATACAAAGAATCAACAAAACCAGGAGCTGGTTGTTTAAGAAAATCAACAAGATAGATAAACCCCTAGCCAGACTTACCAAAGGACACAGAGACAGTAACCAAATTAACAAAATTAGAAATGAAAAGGGGGATATAACAACAGAATCTGAGGAAATTAAAAAAATCAACAGATCCTACTACAAAAGCCTATACTCAACACAACTGGAGAATCTGAAGGAAGTGGACAATTTCTGAGTCAGCAACCAAATACCAAAATTAAATCAGGATCAAATAGATCATCTAAACAGACCCATAACCCCGAAAGAAAGAGAAGGGGTCATAGAAACTCTTCGAACCAAAAAAAGCACAGGACCAGATGTTTTTAGTGCAGAATTCTAGCAGACCTTCAAAGAAGTCCTAATACCAATACTCTTCAAATTATTCCACAAAATAGAAACAGAAGGAACACTACCCAACTCATTCTATGAAGCCACAATTACCTTGACACCAAAACCACAGAAAGATCCAACTAAGAAAGAGATCTACAGGTCAATATCCCTTATGAATATTGATGCAAAAATACTAAATAAAATACTTGCCAACAGAATCCAAGAACACATCAAAACGATCATTCACCATGATCAAGTTGGCTTCATCCCAGGGATGCAGGCATGGTTCAATATATGGAAATCCATCAAGGTAATCCACTACATAAAAAAACTCAAAGAAATAAACCACATGGTCATCTCATTGGATGCTGAAATAGCATTTGACAAAGCTCAGCATCTTTTCATGCTGAAAGTCTTGGAAAGAACAGGAATTCAAGGCCCATATCTAAACATAGTAAAAGCAATTTACAGCAGACCAATAGCCAACATCAAAGTAAATGGAGAGAAACTTGAAGCAATTCCCCTGAAATCAGGGGCTAGACAAGGCTGCCCCCTCTCACCATATCTCTTCAATATAGTACTCGAGGTACTAGCTAGAGCAATTCTACAACATAAGAAAGTCAAAGGGATACAAATCGGAAAGGAAGAAGTCAAGCTATCACTATTTGCAGATGATATGATAGTTTACTTAAGTGACCCAAAAACCTCCACCAGAGAACTCCTGCAACTGATAAACAACTTCAGCAAAGTGGCTGGATATAAAATCAACTCAAGAAAATCAGTAGCCTTCCTATACGCAAAGGATAAGCAGGCCGAGAAAGAAATTAGGGCAATGACATCCTTCACAATAGCCACAAATGATATAAAGTACCTTGGTGTGACTGTAACCAAAGAAGTGACAGATTTATATGACAAAAACTTCAGGTCTCTGAAGAAGGAAATTGAAGAAGACCTCAGTAAATGGAAAAATCTTCCATGCTCGTGGGTTGGCAGGATTAATATAGTTAAAATGGCAATCTTGCCAAAAGCAATATGCAGATTCAATGCAATCCCCATCAAAATCCCAACTCAGTTCTTTATAGAGTTAGAAAGAGCAATACTCAAATTCATCTGGAATAACAATAAACCCAGGATAGCTAAAACTATCAACAACAGTAAACGAACTTCTGGGGGAATCAATATTCCAGACCTCAAGCAATACTATAGAGCAGTAGTGTTAAAAACTGCATGGTATTGGTACAGTGTCAGGGAAGTGGATCAATGGAATAGGATTGAAGACCCAGAATTGAACACACACATATATGGCCAATTGATCTTCGACAAAGGATCTGAAAACATCTAGTGGAAAAAAGATAGCCTTTTCAACAAATGGTGCTGGCTCAACTGGAGGTCAACATGCAGAAGAATGAGAATTGATCCACTTTTATCTCCCCTCTGTATTTCTAATGAGCTAGTAGAGCCTCCCAGGTGACAGCTTTCTCAGGCTTCAGTCTGCAAGAACTTATGGGCATAGATAATAATGTCTGGATTTATAACTGTATATATGATGAATCACTAGGTGGAATAATCTTTGGAGGGTCTTATCCCTAGTCTCTGATCCAAATTTTTTCTCTGTATCTATTTTTGTGGGCATTTTGTTCCCCCTTCAAAGAATGTCCAGAGTATCCATATAGGGAAAAGCCTAGAACACATGGGCACATGGGGAAAATGTCATGAATACAGCAACAATAGCTTATGCTCTAAGATCAAGAATTGACAAATGGGATATCATAATATTACAGATTTTCTGTAAGACAAAACTCTCAATATGGCAAAATGCCAACCAACTAAGTAATAAAAAATCTTTACCAACACTCCATCCTGAGAGGTCTTATGTCCAATATATACAAATATCTCAAGAAATAATACTCCACAGAGTGAAAACACTGTTAAGAAATAAGATTTTAAATGTCAAGTCAGCTATTACATTTAGAAACTAATTCTCTTACATATTGTGTTTGAAGGATCCTCATGCAGATTTTTTTATGAAAATTGATCAGGATCTTATTCCTCAAAGTTCCACTGAAGACATTAAAAATAAGCTCTAGGATGACTGAATCATTTTGTACTGGATATACATTACATGGGTATCACTGTCTTGTGGAGAAGTTGTCACCAATATCCAATTGCCACCATTGACTTTTGGGCAATATAAAAGAGATTGTAGTCAATGATGTGACAAAAAATGGTATTTGAGTCTAGCTAAAAGGCATTCTCCAAGGCCTGACAGTACTACAGATGCCATGGCAGGCTTAAAGACAGGAATCTAGCTTGCTGGTCTACAAGAGAACCAAGCATCTTAAGGAGTCAGATGTAGATTCTTATACCCAACCAGTATACTGGAGCTGGGGACTCCTGGGTTTGACTTAGGGAAAGAATAGAAAAAAGGTGAGGAGCAAGGAAAACCAGAAGTTTCAACTGACCTGGAGATCTCTCAGAAACTAACCTCCATCCAGGTAACATATGATAGCTTCTATGAAGCCCCTAACACATATACAGCAGAGAACTGCTTGCTCTATTCTAGGTGAACAAAGATGCACCTAAATGTTGAGAAACATGAGGACCTATGGAACAAGTTCACTTAGTTGATTGTAATTTAGAAGTTAAGAACATCCTCCTAGATATTGTGGCAATCAGAGGAAAATGGGAAGAGGAACTGTATGAAGATGGGCCAGGAAGGTGACTAGAAATTGCATGACAAAAACAAATTTACATAATATATTTCCAGAAATACAGCTCTGTGAAGCATAATGGGTAGAAGATACCAACACAAGGCAGCACAGCACACTATAGAAAAATTAATATGGTAATCTTTGAGCAAGTCCAATAGAATTTAGACACACAACCAGTTTCACCTTTATCTAAGAAGGTAACAGTAAGCAACAATCACTTTTCCTGAATATCTAATAATATCAATGGTCTCAATTCCCCTGTTTAAAGACATAGATTAACGGATGTATATATAAACAGGACCCAATATTTTGCTGCACACAAGACACAGACAGTCACTATTTAAGAGTCAAAGGCTGGAAAACAATATTCCAAACAAAAGAGGAAGGTGGAATGGCCATTCTTATTTAAGATAAAATTGACTTTCAACCAAAAGTTTTCAAAAAAGATAAGGAAGAACACTTCACACTAGGTAGAGGAAAAGTCTACCAAGATGAACTCTCAATTTTTAACATGTATGCTACAAATGCAAGAACACCCACATGCACTAAAGAAACTTTAATGAGGCTCAAAGCACACATTGCACCCCATGCAATAATAGTGGGAGCCTTCAACTCCCCACTCTCAAAAATGGACAAATCATGGAATCAAAAGCTAAATAGATATACAGTGAAACTACGTGCAGTTATGGACCAAATTGATCTAACAGATATTTATAGAACATTCCATCTAAAGGCAAAGGAATATAACTTCTCAGCACCTCAGGGTACCTTATCCAAACTTGACCATATAAAAAAAACATATAAAAAATGCCTCAACCGATACAGAACTATGGAAATTATTCCCTGTGTTTTATAATATCACCATGGTCTAAAGCTGGTCTTAAGCTTAAAAAAGTTATGGGAAACACATGTACATATGGACATGGAACAATGCTTTCCTCAATGAAAGCATGGTCAAGAAAGAAATAAAAAGGAAATTAAAGACTTTTTCGAATTTAATGAAAATGAAGATATTTTATACCAGAAATTATGGGTCACGATCAAAGCAGTACTAAGAGGAAAACTCATAGCTCTTATTTCCTCCAAAAAGGGATTGGAGAGAGCTTACACTAACATCATGACAGTGCAATTGAAAGCTCTAGAACAAAAAGAAGCAAATATTCCCAGGAGGAGTAGAAGTTAGGAAATGAACACATTTGAGGCCTAAATCAAGCTAATAGGAACAAAAATTTCTATACAATGAAATAATAAAATAAGGAGCTGGTTCTTTGAAAAAACCAAAAAGACAGATATACCCTTAGCCAGAATAAACAGAGGACACAGAAGACAGAATCCTAATTAATAAAATCAGAAATGTAAAGGGAGACATAACAACAGAAATTTTGGAAGTTCCAAAAATCACCAGATACTAATACAAGAACTTATAATCAACAAGGTTCAAAATCCTGAATGAATTGGATGACTTTCTACATACATGCCAGGTGCCAAGAGTAAAACAGGATCAGATAAATCATCTCACTAGTCCCATAATTCCCTAGGAAACAGAGGCTGTCATTAATAGTCTTCCATCAAAAGAAGATGGAAGAACCCAAGACAAGATGGGTTTAGTGGGGAATTTTATCAGATCTTCAAAGAGTTAATATCTATATTCTTCAAACTTCTCCACCAAATAGAAACTTATGGAACACTACCTAACTCATTCTATGAAGCCACAATAACACTTATACCTAAACCAAACAAGGAGGGAGAACATCAGATCAATGTCCCTCATGAACACTGATGCAAAAATATTGAACAAAATCCAGGCCAACTGAATCTATGAATGTATCAAAACTATAATTCACCACAATGTGGTAGACTTCATCCCAGGGTTTCAGGGATGGTTCAATATGTGGAAATCTGTCAATTTAATCTGTGCCATAAACATACTAAAAGAAAAAAAATGACACATAAACTTTTAATTAGGTGATGAAAGGCTTTTGGCAAAATCCAGCATCCCTTCACCATAGAAGTCTTGGAGCAGTTTGGAATACAAGGCCCATACCTAAGCATAGTGAAAGTAAAATACTGCAAACCTGTAGCCAACATCAAGTTAAATGGAGAGAAACTGGAACCATTTCCACTAAAATTGGTTCCTAGACAAGTCTGCTCTTTCCATACCTATTTAATATATTAATTGAAGTCCTAATCAGAGCAATCAGGCACCAAATGTGGTCAAAGTATAAAAATTGGAAAGAAAGAAGTCAAAATAGCACTATTTGCAGATGATATGATAGTATAATTAATCGACCCCAAGACATACAGCAGAAAACTCCGAAAGCTGATATACAAATTCAGCAAAGTTGCTGGATATAAAATTAACTCAAGCAAATTGGAAGCCTTCTTTTATTCAAAGAATAAACAAAAGGAGAAAGAAATAAGGGAAATGACACTTTTCATAATAGTCCCAAATAAGATATCATATCTAGGCATGACACTACGGAAGTAAGTGAAAGAGCTATATGACAAAAACTCTGAAGAAAGACATTGTAGAAAGTATCAGAAAGTGGAAAGATATCTCGTGTTCATGGAATGGTAGAATCAATATAGTAAAAATTGTCATCTTGCCAAAGCAATCTACAGCTTCAATGCAATTCCCATCAAAACCCCGATTAAATTCTCAAATTCATGTGAAATAACAAAAAACAAACAAACAAAAAAAAACACTATAGCAAATCTATTCTCCACAACAAAGGATCTTCTGAGGGAATAGCCATCACTGACCTCAAGCCCTTGTACAGAGCAGTAGTGATAAAACAGTTTTGTAATGGTATGCAGTCAGGCAGAAAGAACAATGGAATAGAATTGAAGACCCAAGAATCAACCCACACACTTAAGGTCACTTGATATTTGACAAAGGAACTAAAAACATCCAGTGGAAAAAATAAACTTTTAAAGGAATGGTGGTGAATCAACTGGAGTTCTGCATGTAGAAAAATGCAAATCAACCCATTCTTCTCTCCTTGTACAAAGCTTAAGGCCAAGGGGATCAAGGACCTACACATAAAACCATACACACTGTTGCTTTTAGAGGAGAAAGTGGGGATTAATCTTGAATACATGTGCAATAGGAAAAAGTTCCTGAAAAGATCACTAATAGTTTATGTTCTAAGAACAAAAATCGACAAATGGGACTTCATAAAACTGAAAAGCCTCTGTAAATCAACGGGCAGAGGCAATATGACAAAATGACAACCAAGAAACTGGGAAAAGATCGTTACCAACCCTACATCTGATTGAGGGCTAATTACCAGTATATAATTACCATTGTTCTTTCTGCCTGACTGCATACCATTACAAAACTGTTTTATCACTACTGCTCTGTACAAGGGCTTGAGGTCAGTGATGGCTATTCCCTCAGAAGATCCTTTGTTGTGGAGAATAGATTTGCTATAGTGTTTTTTTTTGTTTGTTTTTTGTTATTTCACATACCAGTACAAAGAACTCAAGAAGTTAGTCTCCAGAGAATCAATAAAACCTATTAAAAATGGGGTACAGAGCTAAACAGTGAATTCTCACCTGAAGAAATTCAAATGGCTCTAAAGCACCTAAGGAATTGTTCAGCATCCTTAGTTATGAGGGAAATGAAAATCAAAACAACACTGAGATTCCACCTTATACCAGTCAGAATAGCTAAGATGAAAAAATTCAGGGGACAGCAGTTGCTGGAGAGGATGTGGGGGGAAAGAAACACTCCTCTATTGTTGGTGGCATTGCAAGCTGGTAAAACCACTCTGGATTTCAGTTTGTTGACTCCTCAGAATATTGGACATAGTTTTACCAGTGGACCCAGCTATACCACTCCTAGGCATATACCCAAAGGATGCATCTGCGTGTAATAAGGACTCAAGTTCCACTGTGTTCATTTCTCTCATATTTATAACAGCCAGAAGATGGAAAGAACCTAGATATCCTTCAACATTGTAATGGATACAGAAACTATTCACCTATCAAAAAATGAATTCATAAAATTCTTAAAAAATGTATGGAACTAAAAAGTGTCAGCCCTAGCAATACAGCCCAATCAGGAAAGAAAACACATGATATGCACTCACAAATAAATGGATGTTACTCCAAAAGCTCAGAATAAACAAGTTACAATTCCCCAAGCTCAAGCAGCAGGGGACTTAAGTGAGGGTTCATAGTTTCCTCTAAAATAGGCATCAAAATAGTCACAGGAGCAATAATGGAGAGAATATGTGGAGCAGAGACTGAAGTAAAGGCCACCCAGACTGCCCTACATGGAGATGTATCCTATTAACATTTAACAGACCCTGACATTTCTATGGACAAGAAGACATGTATACCAGAAGGAGCATGGCAGAGTTGTCTCCAGAGGGGCCCTGCCAGAGCTTACAAATACAAAGGCAGATGCTAACAACCAACTATTGGACTGGGCATGGGGTCCCAATGGAGGAGCTGGAGTATGGTCAACAGGAGCTGGAGGGGTTTACAATCCCATGGGAAGAAAACTGATTTCAGCCACTCAGACACACCAAGACTCCCAGGGACTGAAATATCAACCAAGTGGAAGACATGGTTCCAGCCAAAAATGTGACAGAGAAAGGCCTTGTTGGGCATCAGTGGGAAGAATGGCCCTTGGTCAGGTAAACACTCAACAGAGGCCCGAACAGAGGAAAACCAAGGGGGAGAGGGAGTGTGTTATGTGTAGAGGCATATATTTGGAGGCAGGAGGAAGGAGGAAGGGAAAGGTTTGGGGGTGATAGTGGAAGGGGTGATAAGTTTTACCATTGGCAATGTAAGCAAAGACAATATTTAATAGTAAATAATTTTAAAAAAGACACAAAACAAACAAAAAACAAACAAAAAGACACATTCAAAATTGAACAAAGTACTACCTGGTCTTTCCTACTCCAATGTGAGTAACACCACCATGACTTTCTTTGGACCTTATTTCTGGAAACCACTTGACATAAAGAACACTTGTTTTCTCTTCATTTTGTTGTTTATTTTTCTGTTATCTTTTTTTTCCTTTATAAAATATATGATCTTTGTTGATTCCTGTGAATTTACCATCAGACAACTTAGTAACAATCATTTTCCAGTCTGTCCATATCTACCCTTTCCCATGGTAAATTCTACCCAATATTTAAAAATAAATAAATAAATAAATAAATAAATAAATAAATAACTTAAGTTTTAAACTAATATTAAAAGGAGGGTTCATGGAATTGGACTTAGAGGAGGGTACTGCAATCAGGATATAAAGTAAATAATAAAAGTATCAGTGCATCTGGGTTTATTGTAAATTAAGAGCTACAGAAAACAAAAGTCTAAGGTACGTAATACTCTGGCATAATAATGTAAACATGCACTATTATATATATAATATACATTACATATAATATACATTATATATAATATACATTCTGACATATATATATATATAATGTGTGTGTGTGTGTGTGTGTGTGTGTGTGGTAAAATATCAGAAAGTATATTATATAACATATAGCGAAACACCAGGAGAATGCAATGCTAGGGTGACCTTTAACATCACTGACCTTTCTCAGGTATTCCCATTTCTGGACCAGAAAGAAGGCTTTGTTCCCAAAGGGAAATATCAGATCACCTTATCTTTTTTGAGAGGTCACTTCCAAATAATGACTTCAGGCATGTCGGATCCCACACCACATGAGGAAATTTGTGGACACATAAGATGTAGGTGTCTAGGTTATTCCCCGTACACACTTTAATTTTTAATAGCACACAGATGAGCTGTTTAAGGGGGAGGGAGTTTGCTTGTGGCCTCTTCAGTACAATTCTATACACAGGAAATGGAGAATTTTACTGTTGATTGATTGACAAGTAATGTTTCTACAAAACTCTGAATACCAAGACATATCAGGGAAAATGTTTTGTAGACCATCTCATAGTATAATCAGAATTCAAAAGATATAATAATATACAGCTTAAGTATTACCTAAAATATTTTCTGCAAATCACTATACCTTATAGAATTGTGGGAATTTATTTTTAAATTTTGTATCAACATCTGTGTTCTATACATATAACTACTACCATCAAATTCAGAGGAAGGTGAGAGTTTACTTGGAAATAGAACGAATGAAGCTTGCTGTAGGTCATGTGTGGTATGGGTATGGAAACAATATTGTTTAACTGTGAATCATCTTTCCAGCCAACATGGGGAAGCATTTAATATCTATTGTTGAATGAATCCATTTAACACTCTTGTAGCAAAATGAGCAGAAGCATTCTAGTAACCCTAGGCAATGCAGGTATAAAATTTTCTGCTACAGGTAAGGCAGAGATGCAGGATTCATGAGTAGTAATGGAGCTTAAAACTCTTTTTACCTAGGAAATAACAACAACTTTATGACTATTATTTATTATATTTATTATTTATTATTTTTGGCAATTATTTAGTTAGTGAAAATTGAAAAAATATGCAATAGAAGGAATAGATGTTAATTCAATCGGGGAGCCTCCAATCATTTGACAATGATCATTCATTCAGTCACACAGAATTGCTGGTCATATGGAGAGGTGAACTGCATATTTCACCATGGTCTCAAAGATATTGTAATATTGTGCAATTTTCATTATAAAACAGTATATTATTCATACTTTAGCATAAGCAGATTTTTTGTTTGTTTGTAAGGTGTGCACTCTTATTAAAATGGTCTCATGTCAGTGTACAGGCCAGGTGCCTCAACACCTCAACCCTCTCCCAGTGAGAACAAAGCCTTCATGCATCAAGTTGGAGGTCAGCGATGGGGGTGGATCATGATGTCTGACCATTCAGAAGTGAAGAACAAAAATGAAGAAGTGTAAAGGCAGAAAATTTAAGAAAATTTCAGTACTTAATTTACAAAGAAGCAATGCTGTCACATTCTCCACTGTGGACTCATGGTATGGATTTTGCCATTCACCTCTTAGGAGGGGGAGTGTCTTTTGGGAGCTTGAGGGACATCTTGAAACCATATATTTCATAGATGCTTAGAATGACTATTAAAAAAGAAAGAAAACACAAAAATCAATATGAAGTCAATGTTATCATCCACATTGTAGAACTTTGTGGCATGTTTACTCCATTGTACTACTATTCCAGTTTTTAAATCGTGAAGCAAATGTGTCAAAATAAAACAAATGGAATATTTTTTTAAGTTGCTGAATTTCTTGCTGCTCTGAGAAAACTTCACAAAGACCCACACATACAAATTATTTCTTATGACTGCAATTTCCTGAAGACATTGATTTGATCTTCAAACGTGATTTAATTTTAATTTTAGAGTTGCTTCTGTTTGTGACTGTTTTGTTCTGCTGTGTACCTTTGTACAATGTTGAACCTGATACCTGAGCAGGTTTGACCATGGAATCTGATCATCTCAAACTGGAGTAATGGATGATTATAAGCTATCTCTCAAGTAATGGGAATCAAGAACAAATTTGTTGTTGTTTTTGTTTTTGTATTTGGATTTTTTAAATAGGATTTTTTGTAAAGACTACCAAATAATTTTTTCTGTTATGTTCTCAGAAAGAAATCATTTCCTGATTTTTTATTTATCTTTGAAAGAAAATTGAGTTTCTCTAGGAGAAATTCGCAAAATTTTTTTTTATACTTTTTGTCAGACCACAGATTGTTTCATGAAGAAATTTTATCATGTTCCTGAAGGCTATAATAAATTATGAATTTAATAAATGAAATGTTTATTTTAGTGTGTTTTTCATTAAGACTAAATAATCAAAAGAATAATTCAGAATTAGACCACTGAACTTAGCTAGTCCTTCCTTACATTTTCCTGTTAATTACTTTGGAGTACTCTTGGAGATTCCTCCTGGCCAAGACAGAAATACACACACACACACACACACACACACACACATATATATATATATATATATATATACACACACATATACATATATGTATATATACACAGATATATGTGTATATATATATATATATATACATACACACACACACACACACACACACACACATATATATATATATATATATATATATATATAGAGAGAGAGAGAGAGAGAGAGAGAGAGACAGACAGAGAGACAGAGAGACAGAAAGACAGAGACAGAGGCAGAGAGAGAAAGAGAAAGAGAATTAGGTTAAAAGGGTAAGGAACAAATTGTGAAAACCTCTTTACCAAACCTATATCTGACTGTGGGCTAATATCCAATATGTAGAAAGAACTCTAGAAGCTAGACTCCAGATAACCAAATAACCCTATCAAAAATGGTGTACAGTGCTAAACAAACAATTTGCAACTGAGTAATATAGAATGGCTGAGATGCACCTAACTAAAATGTTCAATATCCTTAGTCATCAAGGAAGTGCTAATAAAAACAACTCTGAGATTTCACCTCACAGAAATCAGAATGGCTAATATGAAAAACTAAGGAGAGAGTAAGTGCTAGCAAGTATGTGGAGAAAGAGGGAAAATTCTCCACTGCTGGTGGGATTGCAAGTTGGTACAACCACACTGGAAATCAGTTTGTTGGTTCTTCAGATAATTGGGCATGATACAACACAAGAACTATTATATAAAACTCCTGGGAATAAACCCAGAGGATTCTCCAGCATGTAATAAGGATGCCTCCTCCACTATGTTTATTGCAGCCCTGTTTATAATAGTCAGAGGCTGGAAACAACCCAGATGTCCCTCAGTGGAGGAATAAATACAGAAAATGTGGTGCATTTATACAATGGAATACTATTTAGCTATTAAAAACAATGAATTCATGAAATTCTTAAGGAAATGGATGAAACTAGAAAAATCATCCTGAGTGAGGTGACCCAATCGCAAAGGAACGCACATGGTAAGAACTCAGTGATAAGTGGATGTTAGCCCAGGAGCTTGTAATACCTAAGATGCAATTCGCAGACATAATGAAGGTCAAGAGGAAGGAAGAACAAACTATGGATACACTGGTCCTTCTTACAAGGGGGAAACTTATCTATAGGAGAAACACAGAAGAAGTGTGGAGCAGAGACTGAAGGAAAGACAAACCCAAATCGGACTAATAGAATTTGGTAGGCAGAGGGATCTTAGGTGAGAAAATGCCTCCATGTGATTGAACTAAAATGGAGGGAAGCCTTTGTGATTCTGTAATAATTTACAATGAAATTTGTAGGACTCAGACCTCTATGATGGTTTCACCCATGACCTATTAGTGAATCATAGAGTGATATGAGGTCCAGGGCAGGAGACAGCACAAAAATTCTGCTTCATTTCTTGCCTACACTTTCCTGCACTGCTTCTTTTTGGGCCCTGACGTTTCTCAGTAATTAACTA